>JAOXNR010042455.1:0-51988 GCA_028571225.1 Parsonsia alboflavescens | reverse complement strand
TGATTTGATATCTCATATCCATGACGGCTGTCATCAATCAGCACATACTAGTCTCAGCGTGTAATTGATATCCTAATGTCAATAACACTTGACTAGAGACTTTCTATGAATAGAAATAAACTATTCTAAGGACATTTCATAATTTATTTAATAAAACGCAGATATAAAAGTAAATTATATAATGATATAAATAGCATAATGATACAAAGTTATGCCAACTAAGTAAAATCATCATATGTCCTTAGGGCATATCCAACAGGCAAATCACCATCTTCCAACCATCTGCAAAACCTTCCCTCGTTGGCTGCAATACTACTTTCTTCGGCTCTTTATTGATAGTGTAATAGTGTGTGAAACCATCATAAGTCACTCGGTTATCATATTGCCATGGTTTTCCCAACAACAAATGTGCAGTGTCCATAGGAACTACATCATAATAGATAGTAGCGGAATATTGGGACCCGAAAGAGAACTCAACCTGACACCTCTTCATCACACTAGCGTCCGTCTCCTTGTTCAACCAACCCAACTTATACGGCTCAAGATGCTACTCTATTTGAAGCTGTAATTTCTGTATCACCTCTTGCGAGATCATGTTCTCTTAACTACCCGTATCAATGATCACTTTGCAGGCCTTGTTTCCTATAGTACACTAGATAGTGAATATGTTCCTTCGTTTTCAATCCTCATTTGCCTTATTAGCACGGCAAACCCTCCTTAACACCAACTCTCTTCCCTAACATCCCCAAGAGCAAGCACACAATCATCAGCATCACCCTCCAACTCAGGCTTAAGATAATAGGCCTCTTCATATTCAGCACTTTCTTGTACCAGCAGTTGAGATCTTACCCGTGGACATTCGTTCTCTTAATGGCCTTTTTGCCGACATCTAAGACAAGTAATATTGGCCTTATTCTCAGTAGGTATGTTCGGAAAACTACCTGTCCCTTGGTTAGACTGTCCGGCATAACAGCTCTGCGATGATGATGTTGACTGGCTTCTCGGTTGAGCTGAAGTTGAGTGGCTAGTTGACGTAAATTGTGGCAGAGGTATAGGTGGAGGACCTCGCTCGTATGATACACTCTTTCCATTGGTTTGGGCCAAACCTTTCTTTACTACTTTAGCCTTCGTCTGCATATCAGTAACGGTGCAGAATGAATGCACTTGTAGTGCGTCCTAAATTCCTTCCTCATCTCCCATTTCAATTCACCCCAATCATCCAAAACAGGGTGGCCATCCAAGTACCATGGTTAGCGGAAAGATTGCCACCATGCTGCTACCCGGTCTTTGAATCGAATAGCGTTCAATGAAACTTTCTTGTCGGTGGGTACCACCTTCAACAAGAACATCCCATCCACTGAGCTCAACCAATCAAAGAACCCCTCGGGCGCTAAACTTCTAGAAAATTCTAGGATCTCTAGTTCCAACCCCATGTCCAACCGTGGGTTTTGATGTTCACGTTCGTGTTCTCTCGAATGGTAGTATCCTCCTCTTGCACCCTCAGGAATAACCTCTGCGATGGCTCTGCTAGAGGTAGTTTGTGGTCTTCCTCAATAACAAAAACTCCTAGATCTTGTCTTCCGGCGGGTTCTGGTCGAATCGGTGGTCGATGGATTGCCAACTATTGCACCGTCTGTGTCAAATCTTGCAACTGTCTATCTCAGCTTTCTTGTTCCAGCTGCAACTCTCAGCCCAACTCTTCCCTTTCTCGACATGACGCCTCTCTGTCTTGTTCCATTGCTTCTACTCGGGCAGTTAAGTTTTGCTTAAGGTTACCTCCTGGCATCGTAGATCTCTACTCTAATACCAATTGACAAAGGAGGTAGTGGCAAGCTAGGGTCTGTGCCTTGTTTGAGAAGGTCGATTCGGATACCTCAAGTTTTGGTTAATCCGTCAAAACTCAAGGATTTCGAATTTTTCTTCGGTTTTAACAAAATAAAGAAACGAGTTTCTTCGCCTTTAGACAAACTTCACTCCAAAGTAGCTAAAGGAAGAAGAGAAGAGAACCAAACACAATGTCAAGAAAAAGAAAATTTTGTTCTTCAAAAAAAAAAAAAATTCCTGTCATGCATCACAAGAAAACAGAACTTAAATACCTAGGGTTACTAAAAAGAAAATTACTAAATTGCCCTTCTAAACCTCTCAGTAATCAAAACATAAAACAAGGAGCAATTTGAAAATAACTCAAAAATTAGAATTCGGTATGAAAAAAAAAAACAATGTTTAAATAACTCCAGCTTGCTATCTGGTAGCTTGCTCTTCAAGTTTTCTGCTTCTTCAAACGTTCAGACCGACGAGGAGTAGATGACTGAACCAGCTAACCTCCAGCTCTTGTTCGACCTCAACCTCAAGCTTCTTGTTCGATCTCGACCTCCTACTCTTGTTCGACCTCGACCTCGACCTCCAGCTCCACGTTAGTACCTTAAGAATTTCCCTACTTCTACCCTGAATGAGCATTTCTACCCTCCAACTCCACGGGTTCAATTTCAATCCATATCGGTCCATTGTCATGACACTATCCTCTAGATCCACGAAGAATTGCTGCAAGGTAGCGGATTTTACAAGCAGAGCGTCTATGTAAGCCTCCATGTTGCGGCCTTTAAGAGAACATCCGATTAATCATTTCTTGAAAATCAGCTCCAACATTTTTTAGCCCAAATGGCATTCTCCTGTATCAAAATAATCCATGAGGTGTTACGAAGGAAGTTTTCTCCTCATCTTTCTTTGCCATTTGGATTTGATGATAACCCTTGTATGCATCCAAGAAACAAAGGTATGAAAATCCTATTGTTGCATCCACCAGTTGGTTGATTTGGGGAATCGTTAATGGCTTCTTCAGAATTGCCTTGTTAAGCGAAGTGAAGTCAATGTAGATTCTCCATGAACCATCCAGCTTCATGACTATTACTGGATTAGACAACCACTTCTAGAATTGGACTCTTCGTAAAATTCTAGCCAAAAGCATATCTGCAACTTCTGCTTTTATGGCTTCTTTCTTCTTCAAATTGTAAAATCTTTTCCCATGCCGTACCGGACTGTAGTTTTTGGGGATTCCCAGTCAATGCTCAACGAATTCTCTTAGAATTGTCCCCATGTCTTTGGTGGACCACGCAAAAACATTCTGATACTCTATCAGAAGATCAAGGAGTACATGTTTCATCCGAATGGGTAACGCATTCCCGATAGTCGCCTTTTGATAGGGGTAAGCCATATGTATTTGATACTCTTCTAGCTCCACTGTGGCTCAATCTGACTTTCCTAGTCTAGGACCTCCTTCTAATTATTCTTTTGTTCCAATTTCACTCCGAAAATTGCCACCTTGTAACAAATGTAGGTTGTTTTAATGTCTCAATTCAGGATGAATTATGTTATTTTATATTTAATGATGATAGTATTCTAATAAGTGTTTACTTATGCCCTCATCAAGTTCAGCCCTGGTCTTCCCCATATGCAGTTACATGCTAAAGGTGAATCAACAATAACAAATTCGCATAATTGCTTTATATTCTTTGATTCTGGTCCCCATTAAGCCTCAAGAGATGCAGTCCCCCAAAGCATGTGTGGTCTCTCCAGAAAACCCGACCAACGGAATGCGATTTGATTTGATTACCTCATCTTCGAGGTCCATCTTCTGGAATGTGTCCGAGTAAAGAACGTTAGCCGAATCCCTGCATCAATGAGGGATCCTCTTTACTAAGCAATTTGCAATCGTCATTCACACCACCAAGGGGATGTCATAATTCATTACCGCAGCCGAAGCAATTTTCAATTTTTTCCTTGGGGGTTTCAAACAATCCAAATTCACACCGGATATCATATCAATGACCCTTGATGCGGCTTGTAGCCAAAGAGTATTGGGTTGGATGTCATGTAATGTACTGAAAAATTGAGTGAGCAACCCTTGTTGTACTACACTCTCATTCTCCCTCTTCAATTGGTAGCAATCTTCTATGTTATGTCCAACATCTCGGTGAAAGTGACAATAGAGATCTTGATCCCTCTTCTCCACGGGAGCGTTCATAGGCTTTGGAGGTTTCAAAATGCCTAAGCTTTGTACTTTCTACAAAATGGCCGCTCTAGAGGTATTCAATGGAGTGTAATTTGGGTTGTTTGTTCCCTTCCCCTACATAGTATGCGGCTTCTCTTTGAAATGATTGTGGGAAGAAGGGTTGCCCTGAAACTATTTTCCAGGTGCCATGGCTGCATGTTGTATCGGCTCAGTGGTGACTTTGGCCTATACTGATTATGGTTCAGCTGCAGGATATGACTTGGGTTCTATAGGTTTCGCCTCACTTTCAAAGTTCCGACTGCCTTGGCCCTAAAACTAGCTGAATCTATGCTTCCCATTGCTTCGGCTGTAGAAATTCAATTTCAACTGTTCTCCCATCTTAGCCTGCCGAATTGTCCTTCTGTGTCTCCCAGAATCTTCTACCTAAATCCAAGTCTCGACTCTCTATAGGAGATCTTTACTGGTTTTGGTTGGATTGGTAGTGAACATTTTCGAATGTCTTCCTAGTTTTAGTCCGTGACAAAATGCCTCCACATGGATTGGTTCCAAACAGTCATTGACTTTTAGTGCTTCTTGATTGAACTGAGTCCAATATTCGCTGAGGGTCTCCTCTTTCTTTTGCCGCATACTCAAGAGGTGGGCCTATAGCATTGAATGCTGGCTACTTCCAGCACAGTGGGCACGAAATGATGTTGCGGAAAGGTTTGTTCTATTCGGTAGACTTCAACGTTGATTAAATCAATTTGGTTTGGCAGACTTCAGCACAGATGACGTCTGTCCAATTCTGCTGACTACGGTACGAATTGAGAGCTCGGTTCGATTACTTCAGGTATAGATTCCTGCACAATAAATGGGGTCAAAGTTGCAGGTGTGTTCCCAAAACTCCTCCGATGCTGAAGATAGGATAGAAATAAGAGTAGTGTAAGTTCAAGTAGTAAAAGTCATGTACCTTTGGTAGTTGGTTTTACCTTCTTATATAGACTTGGGACTATGCGGAGAGTCTCTTAAGATTCGATGTGGTATATGTAATGACCAATTCTAGACTATTGAATAGTACTAGTGTCATGTGCTTGATCAACCTATCTTTGAAATGAGATTTCTCTCTTGTTATTAAGCCCTTTAACTTGTGTAATATATCAAATTAACACTCTAAATGCATAGATTAAGCTTAACACTTAATTTGTTATTATTTACCAAGTTATCATGGAAAAAAATGTGGTCAAGGTATTGACCTTGATGTACAGTATACACCAGAAAGCATAATTTTACAGTATCAAATGCAGAATATGGCATGGGAAGAAGAAAGATAAGCTCATCCTATATATGTTTGAGCATTATCTAAATAGATCAAAAAATAAGGTAAATGTAAACGCTGAAGTTCTGTATTCTAAAATGCTTTAATAAATAACAACTTCTATGAGTGATTGTGTGAACTGTATTCTTTTGAGTTTTGACTACAATATCAAGCACAGGAACTAAGTGAAAGCAATTTATAGTTTCTCCATTAACAAATAAATGTCGGAAAATCGGTACTTTTGGTCCCTCACCTTTCTTGTTTTTACAAGTTTGGTCCCTTTTTCGTTTTTTTTTTTTCTTATTCTTTACCATTTTTTTTCCGACTTTGATCCGTGTCGAT
Source organism: Parsonsia alboflavescens (assembly GCA_028571225.1). Taxonomy (NCBI): domain Eukaryota; kingdom Viridiplantae; phylum Streptophyta; class Magnoliopsida; order Gentianales; family Apocynaceae; genus Parsonsia; species Parsonsia alboflavescens. Next base: position 46,343 of record JAOXNR010042455.1, on the reverse strand, counting down.
TATTTTAGTTTTTTTGGTCCTCTGGCTTTTATTTTTTGACATGCCAGGATTCAAACCTTGACCCTCTCGTTTGAGCCAAAGCACCCTTACCAACTCAACATCAATGACTTTTGTTTTATTTTTACATCTAATAATATATATTTTTTTTAGTAAAATTCCTCTCAAATATTAAACATAATCTCACAATAAATCATTCACATATCAATTTTATATATTTGTATCTCACAAACAACTTATATATGTATTCAAAATTATATTTGCGATATCTATGGTTTTTATAGATTTTTTGTGTACATGAATTTTTTTCCTAATTATTTTATTTAATTAAACAGAAAGTTTTAGTTATAATAATAAGGAAAACTAGTAGAGGGGCTAAGGTTAAAAATAAAATAAAATACATTATGGACTAAAAAAAGTAGGACAACAGAAAATTATTATAACACAAAAATAAAATAAAAGATGACTAAAAATATCAATCTTCCATATTATAATTGAAAATTTTAGTTTAATTCAATAAAATAATTATGATATAAAGTTCAAATACGCAAAAAATCATTAAAAATTATTTTCAAGGATTAGAGTCATGGTTTGAATCCTGTAGTAAGTGAAAAAAAAATTATTTTTTAAGGATTTAAATTCAGACCCAATGACATAAAAAATGAAAAGCTGAAGGACAAAAAAAGATGTTTTTTTTTTTAAAAAAAAGGGTGGAGGACAAAAAATGACAATTTACCTTAGGAATTTCCTAAAATACCATTCTTTGACCTGTCAAAAAACTATGCAAAACATGTCTTCAAGCCATTTGGACCAATCGTGAAAAAAATAAAAGGTTGAGGACCAAAAAAAAGTAAAACAAATTGACATGGACCAAAGTCACATTAAAAAAATGGTGGAGGATAACAAAAACTAAAAAAGAAATTTGGTCCAAACTTGTAAAAACAAAAAAGGTGAGGGACCAAAAATATCAATCTTCCATAAATGTCTCATTTTGACTTATTAAAAATTAATGAATGGATTTAACTTTTATAAATTCTACTATTTTAATCTTCTCATTATTATAATTAGTAGTGTAACCTTAAAATTAATTGTTGTAAATCTTTCAATTAAAAAGATGGTTAAAGATACTTTATATTAATATTCCCTCTATTTCAAAATAATTGTCATTTAAGGACTGAGTGTTTCTTTTAAAATGATTATCATTTACATATTTCAAGGCAAAAAGTATAAATGAAGTATCCATCTTACATTTTATTTGTTAATATTTTCTAATGACAAAAATTTGTAGTTATTCGATTTTACATGCCTTTTATTTTAAACTGAGTAATGAGTCTCGAATTAAAAAAAAAAAAACTCACTTGATCAAGAATTGAAGGTCTCTGATTTTATTTTAAATGGTTTGGAATTAAATATCACATTTTTTAAAATACTTAGTTTCATCAATGACCTTCTTAATTTAAGGAATTTACACTTACTCAATTGCTAATTACGTCAATGAGGGGGATAAATTGTTAACTTTTATAAATGTCCAATGTAGTCTTTAATTTTGATTAACTGAAACATTCAATTCTCCATAAAGAGAGTGATAAAAGATTGAATAAGAAAATTATATATATATATATAAATATATATATATGTATATGTATAATAGGATTTTCCTAATGCCATATGGCCATATATCCCTAAAACAAATACTAAAATTAAAATATATGAGAGAAGGTAGAATTCTAGAAAGCAATAAAGTCGTGAGAAACACACAAGTCACGGACAAAAGTCAATCCAAATGGGCCCAAGGCCGTAATCTTCAATACCTGAAAGTTAGACTCAAAAAGTCAATAAGGATAGGTGGGTAGTGACCTGCTGCCACTGATCTCCAAAGTCATTGACCTCATAAATGAGCTGGAGGAAGGTCCCTCCAGACCTCGAATCATGACTTAATAACTCCAAACTCATCTCATATATCTTCCATGCCACGACCAACTATGTGCGACTCTTAACAACCCCTATGAGCCTGCGATCACTCAACGCGACCTCCCAGAAGAGACAATCAAGACTCTCGACGTCCACGGACAAGTCGCGAAGCTAGTCTAGAGGTCGGTTAGCGAGCTCGTAACTCTCAACAGAGACATGAATGACAAGCTATCTCAACCAAGTTAAACTCCAGGATTCTAGAAGCAGTTGGCAGGATTTTATGATCTCACAACTGTCCTAATTGCCTACTGTTACGTAAAAGCAGAGCCCTAATCGAAGAGGTAATTGATTTCTTTTATATAATCAAATCAGAATCAGTCTACAGACAAGGGAACAGTTTTTTTGACAATTAATTACCCTTGATTACTCTCAGAATACTAACTTAGACATCGGAGTTCTTCCCCAAGCACAGCCCACCTCCGGTGAGTATCTCTACTTTCTTCTCAAGTTCTAGTCATTGATGTCATCACAGTTTTGGGGTGATCCGAAGTCCACTTTTGAGTCGCATCAATTCTGGCACTGTCTATGTGAACTCAGACAAAAAGCATAGCCTTCTTCAATACACAAAAATATCTGAAGAAATCTGATGACTCAATCACAGCAGACAAGGGTTCAACGATGATGTCGGGCCGGCCTACCTGGCAGGATGTAGTTGCGCACCGACGAATCGGCGCCTGAAGCCCCTTTCGTGGTGGAAGCCATAGCCCAGCATCAACTGCCCAACAAGAAGCACCACAACCATCATAGTCTGATCCATTTCGGAGGGCCCAAGCGAACAATCCACCTCTACAAGAGAGGCCTGAGCAGGGGCACCCTGATTCTACTGCCAATGGCAATAACCCTAAGGCACAGAGATCTGGGAGAAGACAGATATTAGTTCCAGCAGACCTCCTGGAACGAATGGTGGTAGCCGTAGAGGGAATTTTTGGCATGCAAGATTATATGTCCAGGGGCATACGCCAGTGCTCTCCCGGAGAAATTCACAACCACCCCAAGGCCAGGCAAAATGTACATAGCCTGACCACCCTTTACCTTTAGAACCAAGGAATGACCTTCTACCTAATGTAGCAGGTTGAGAAGTAGGTCGAGGACATGAAAGGTCACGGGGGGGAGCACACAACCTGTGACCGATCTTAGAGAAACCTTGACCAACAGAAGGGATTACAACGTAAGAGACACGCTCAACCTAGCAACCATGTCACGAAGCCAGAGACAGGATCGTGAAAAGTAAGGGAGCTCGCTATGAACTCCTCATGGAGAAAGAATGCCACCTCGATGAAGCCTAATCAAAACAACAGGTAATAACACTCGAGGGGTAGCCTCCAATCCACTAAGGAGAGCAACTACACTAGCTAATTAGGAAGGAAACGAAGAGCATGACATACATAGCAATGTGGACTTTTTGGAGCTTTTGCCATTTGTCTGCAGTATCCGAACAGCTCAGATGCCGCCAAGATTTAAAGCCCCGAGTCTGCAGGCAAAATGTGTTGGCATAGAGGAACCATAGCAGCATATAGACGAGTATGTGTCTTACATGGAGATGTTCAAGTACCCCGACCATGTCAAGTGCAGAGCCTTTTGGTCAACACTGACCAAGAAAGCCTAATCCTGGTTCAAAGGCATCTGGAGGTGAACATCTCAAGCTAGACACAGCTAAAAGAGCTGTTCCTGAAAAACTATCAGAGTAGCACGAGGTGCGAAAAAGATATTAACGACCTCTTAAACATCAAGCAAAAGTTTGAAGGGAGTACAAGAACCAACTAAAGTTGCTTCAATGATGAGGCAGTGGAGATCGAGTAAAAGAATGATGCCATTTACATCACTGCCTTCAAATAGGGTTTGCAAGGGTGGTACGTAGCCCTCAGGCTAGCTGAGGAGTCAGTAAAAACCATGAAGGAGTTTCAGTCACTCCTAGAAAAACTAATCAAGGCTGAGGAAATAAAGGTCCAGAAGAAGATCCCTGGCTTTTCCTAATCCACTAAAAAAGACAACAAAGGGCCACCAAAAAGCCCTCAATCCTCAAAACGAGATAGGAAGGACCTCCACACAAAGGGAGGAACTTTAGACAAGAAAAGAAAGACCATCCTCGACCTCGTGACCATTCCTCTGAAGACCTCACTGGCCGAAATTCTGGTGGTCATGGAAAAAAGAGGTCTTCTGAAGCCTCCAAGACCTCGCAAAAGTCCAGTGGCTAAAAGAGACCCTGCCAAGTTTTGCCACTATCACAAAAACCATGGCCATCTCACCGAAGGTTGTTTTGACCTCAAACAAGAGATTGAGAGATTGGTGAAAGAAGGTCACTTGCAAGAGTTTCCAGCTAGGAACGCAGGCCCTGCTAATCCATCTCCAACGGCCCCTCAAAATCAGCAACCTCGAATGAGTGAAATAAATGCCATCGAGAAGAGGTCAAACCAAGCTCAAGGGGAAGATTCAGAATCCCTAGTAGTGTCCCTACAGATCGAAGACTTCCCCATGTGCAAAATACTGGTGGACACTGGAAGTGCTGTGAATGTCCTATAACGGAAGGCATTTGACTAGATGGGGATAGACGAGCTCATTGATAAGGTCGGACACAGGTCTGACAAGCTTTAATTGTAGCACCACCTATGCAAATGGGATTATTCGTTCCTAACTACAGTTCGTGTGAATGCCAAGGAGGTCACTGGGGTCATGGATTGGAAGGTGGTCGATGCCCCCGGATCCTACAACGTAATCTTGGGCAGAAGGGGGCTCACGGACTTAAAAGCAGAAATTTCTTTACTTAACTACAACATGAAAATCTAGGTTGGAGATGCCTGGATTGTAATAAAAGGGGATAGAAAGCATGCCTCAGAATGTTACGTCACTGAAGGTAACAAAGAGAGCTCGCCTGAGCTCAAGAAGGAAAATAGCATCGACCTCCCGAAAAGGAATGATGACTACAGAATCCAAGCAATTGGCAAAGGAGAGAAGGTGTTCCTTAACCCAAAATTCCTTGAGAGAGGGATAAAAATTGGAGAGTTGCTACCTCCTGAAATCAAAAGGCAGCTTATGGGCTCCCTTCAAGAGTATCTAAAAGTCTTCGCCTGGCAGCCTAATGACCTCGAGAGAGTAGATCGAAAAATTGCTAAACATAAGGTTGGGCTCAAACCAGGGGTCAAGCCAGTGAAGCAGAAGAAGAGGACCTTTGCCCCTAAGAGAAATGAGGTCATAGCTCAAGAAGTCCATGCTCTTCTTGACGTAAGAATTCTGAAAAAAGTGGTGTACCCGGAATGGCTGGCCAACCCAGTTGCAGTCCCAAGGAAAGAAGGGACACGGAGAATGTGTGTAAATTTCACCACACTAAACAAATATTGTCAGAAAGACTCCTACCCACTCTCAAACATCGATCAAATGGTAGACTTAACAGCCGGATATCAGTGGCTGTGCTTCTTGGATGCATATAAGGGGTACCACCAAATCCCAATGGTAGTGGATGACATGGAAAAGACCTCGTTCATCACATAGGTCGGGACATACTGCTATAAAAAATGCCGTTTGGCTTGAAAAATGCGAGAGCATAATTTCAACAAGGTATGCATAAGGTGTTCAAAAACCAACTTGAGAGGAACATCAAGGTCTGTGTCGACGACATTGTAATCAAGTCCAGGACCTCTGAAGATTTTATTGACGACATCAGGGATACTTTCCAGACCCTGAAGGCTGCCCACATGAAGCTCAACCCAGAAAAATGCACCTTTGGAGTTTCAGCAGGGAAATTCTTAGGCTTTATAATATCAAAAAGGGGCATTAGCGCCAATCCAGACAAAATTAGGGCACTGACGGAGATGGAACCCCCTCGGAAAAGAAGTCCAAAGCTTGACAGGAAAGATGGCAGCACAAGGGCACTTTATTAGTAAACTGGCAGACAAAGGAGAAAAATTTTATGATGTGATCAAAAGGCCAAAAGACTTCTAGTGGATTGAGGATTGTCAAGCAGCTTTTGACAAGCTGAGAGAATTCATTGGAAAACCATCTCAGCTTGTCTCGCCGAAGTCAGGGGAGGAAATTTTGATGTACCTCACTAGGACAAAAAATGCAGTTAGCTCAGTTCTATTGGTAGAAATATCGGGTTTACAATCCCCCATTTATTATGTAAGCCAATTGCTCAGAGGTCCCAAAGTTAGATATTCGGAGCTCAAAAAATTTTTGTACCTCATTATTATTACCTTGAGGAAATTAAAGCCATATTTGGAAGCTTACTCGATAAGAGTATTAACCAATTTACCACTAAAACAAGCTGTAGCCAAACCTAAGACATCAGGAGAACAATGAAGTGGTCTCTCGAGTTCTCGAGATATCAAATTAAATTTGAGCCAAGGAAAGCAATCAAAGCTCAAGGTCTCTCAAACTTTGTAGAAGAATGCACAAGGGCTCCACTAGAGCTCACAAGCACCTGTGAAAGTAACATCTCGACAATGTATACAAACGGTTCCACAGAAAAGGAAAATTCAAGTGCGGGAATAGTACTGATCAGTCCTGAGGGAGTGAGAATGCCTTACTCAGTGAAGAACAACTTCATAACCTCGAATAACGAATCCGAATATGAAGCTCTCTTAGTATTTCTAAGACTTATAAGAGCTCTCAAAGTGTAGAAATTGCATGGTAAAACCGATTCACATGTCATAGTGAAACCAGGTCGCTGAAGAATATGAAGCTAGAGAGGATAACATGATCAAATATCTCAAAAGAGTAAGGGATATCACATCTAAACGTGAGCATTTCCTCATAGGGAAAATACCCAAAGAACAAAATGCAAAGGCAAATGCACTATCAGAAGTCTACAAAAAAATAGCCAGGACAAATGTAGAGTTATTGGTGGAACAGTTATACTCTCTAAGCATAAACCACGACAAGAGCTTGGTTATAGAGGATCAGGCAGACTGGAGATATTCAATCTACAAATTCCTCAAGGATGGGAACCTATCATGGGACTCTAAAGAAGCTCACCAAGTGCGAAAATGGTCACCTCACTACATTATAATAAGAGATGGAGAGGTATATAAGAGGTTATATACCTGGCTATTACTCAAATGTCTAAGTCAAGGAGAGGGACAATACGTTATTGAAGAGGTACGCAGTGGGATATGTGGATCACATATATAAGCAAAGATCGTTGCCAAGAAAATACTAAGAACAGGGTATTATTAGCCCTCAATGGTTTCAAATATTGAGAAGAACATACAGAAATGCACGAGCTGCTAGTTGCATGAGAAGAAATCACATGTGCTGCCAACAAGGTATCAATCCATCAACGCATTAGTACCTGTTGATATTTAGGGTATTGATATTTTAGGATCCTTCTCGTAAGGAGTGGGGGCTGTTCAGTTCTTAATAGTTGTTGTGGAGTACTTCACCAGATGGGTTGATGCAGAGCCAATGGCAACCATCTCATCACCAAAGGCCCAGTCTTTTGTCTGGAGAAACATTATGTGCAGGTTCGGGATTCCCCAAGCTATAATTTTAGACAGTGGAAGACAGTTCATTGGCAACCCATTCAAAACATCCTGTGAGAATTTGAACATTGAACAAAAGCTAACCTCTGTAGCTCATCCCCAAGCAAATAGGCTCGTTGAGGTCACAAAAAGAACTATTCCGGAGGGAATCAAGAAAAGGCTCACTGAGCTCGAAAGAGAGGACCGCAAACCTGCCTGGCTAGATGATATTCCAAGCATTCTATGAGCATACAGAACAACTCCTAGAAATGCTACTGGAGAAACACCATTCAACCTATGCTTTAGTGCAAATGCAGTAGTTGAGGTCGGAATGCAGTCTCTAAGACTGACTGAATACAATTCATTCTTAAATGAGAGGGAGAGAAGGGCAGACCTCAACCTCCTTGAAGAGGTCAGAAACAAAGCAATGCAAGCAAATAGAAGCTACAAAAGGCACGTCACAAAATTTTTCAACAAAAGAGCGAAAATAAGACATTTCACAGTTGGAGAAATGGTCCTCAAAGGGTCAGATGTTGGCAAACAAGGTCAATTGGCCAAGTTGCAAGAAAGCTGAGAAGGACCTTATATAGTCCAAGAAGTCCATAATGGAGGGAGCTACAAGCTCGCTAATCTCGAAGGAAGACAACTCCTGAGACCTTGGAACATTTGCCATCTAAAGAAATTCTATGCCTAAAGGTACTCAGACATTGTAGACCTCGCCGACTCATTAATTTAGCTAGACACTATCCTAAACGACCTCTATCCTAAAAGACCTCTCTGAAATGCAATGAGGCCCCAGCAATCACCTTAACTTAGTTTGAGCAAGACGTGAATAAAAGATAAGTTTTTCCTTTATAAAGCTTATTAAGACCTAACTTTGTGTTATTCGCCTCAAGTTCAAAGTGCCAAAGCAAAGACAAAATACTTAGCAGAAAAATGCAAATTGAAATATGAAAAGATGTTATAAGAGCAAAGCCACAAACAGAACTTTGAAATATTTAGTACAAGTGCAGGAATATACAGAGTTGAGTATTCAAAACATCAAAGGAGAATTCTATTATGAAATCTTCTCCCTTTCCACCTCATGGGGTCCTCAATCATTTTCTTGGTAGATGGTGGATCAGAGGAACATCATCTTCATCATCCTCATCCTCTGGGATGTTGATTGACTCAGAGCTGCAAGGGGAACCCCCACTTCAACAGTTGTCTCCACCCCGACAATGCTAGAAGGGCCTACAAAATATAAAACAATGTGGTCAAATAAAAGGCTACATAAAAGAAGGACAAGTAACCTTGAAAAGGTCAAGTACGTCCTCAAAAATAAGTACGCACAAGGCGAGGAGAAATTTCCCAAACGAATCTACATTGTGAAACATGGGAATACCTTCCGGAGATATCATGGCCTGAGGAGTGACATCCAAGACCTCTCTCTCTATGACCCCGACCTCCAGGGCTGTTTCCACGAGCTCCTTTCCCTTCCCCGAAGGGCCCTCATCAGTTTGGCCAACTTGAGCCAGGACCTCAGCAGCTGTGACCTCCTCTTGAGAAGCCTGATTCAGATTGTCTTGATCCTAGGGAAGAGGAGTGAGCAACCCTGGATGGTGAAGTGCAGTATCATACCCAGGGTTGGTCTTCATATTTGGGTAAAGCTATATCTGGGTAAAGCTTTTTTAGGTCGTCTATCACCTCAACATATAACCCCATCATCTGAGGCCACATTAGAGTCTCCACATACTGCTGGGAGGCAGCGGTCTCCTCAAGCTTCGCCATGCTGAGATTGCCATTTTCATCACAAAGGCCTTGGAACTCCTCCAATACGGCCTGAAGCTCTTCAACGAGCTCCTTTTGTTGGGTGCCGAAGTCAATCAACCCCAAAATTCATGTTATGAGCTGCCTCCAGAGTCTCAGACATGGCTAAGCTATTGGCTCTAGTTTCATCAATCTCCTTTCTACACTCGGAGAGAAGTTTGGCTGATTTGTCAGTAGAGGCGTTAGCCTGCCTAGCAGAAGCCACGAGCTCGGCATTTTCTCTTTCTAGGCGAGCCTTGGCATCCTAGAGCTCGGAGATAAGGGAGGCGAACTCCTGATCCTCTTTGGCCTTCTCGGCCTGCCTCCTCAGGCGCTCGCTAAGAAGGATGTGATTCTACAAAAGAGAAAAGAGGTCAATATCAAAATCAAAATGAGACAAGATCATTTGCAAGTTTGCAGAAGGTAGGGGGAACTCACTACAGTATGGAGGGAAGCACCAAATCTATTGCTCTTCTTATCAGTCAGTTACCTGCAAATCTCTCGGTCAACTAAAGGAGTGCATTCCATCAAGAAGGACTAGGAGTGGGGCCATTGGAGTAGAGAATCATAAGACTCCATGGCGAGATTAGGGACCCATCTTGCAATCCCCTCGACAGAATGAGCAACTAGGGCACCACCCCCAAACCTCTTGAAAGTGTCTACGACCTCTTCAGTGGGGCAGCCGGGGGTTATTGGAGCCTTCCCCTTAGCAGCAGAACTCGGAGGAATCCTCTTAGCTGGCTGGGAAGAAGATGAAGAGGATGAAGATGGAATCTTGATGGGCTTGCCAGATGCCTTCATCCTAGCAGCCACTGAGCTTCGTTTAGAGGCACCCCGAGTCCTCTCAGCTACTACCTGTCTCCCCCTGCCTTGGGGAACAAGAATGTTACTAGCAGGTGCTGCGGCAGAAGAAGTACCGGCAGTGCCCCGAGCTCCTCTGAAGGAGGTTGAGAAGCTGCAGACTTGAAGATCCAAGATGTGGTCCTCATTTCTACGAAGACAAAAAAAGAGCCGTCAGTATAAAATCATGTGCAGTTCAAAGAAAAATTCAATTTGAAACAGAAAAGTTCCCTACCGAGTGGGGATATCCCCAAAGCTCCCCAGACCGAAGAAAGGTTGGGCAATGAACCCAGTAGGACGAAGGAAAGTTTCAATAAAAAAGCCCCTATGTTTCAACTGCTTAATAGACAAAATGGGGAGCTTGTTTCAAATTTGTGGTTCAGGTTCCAATCCAGGTAAGGCTCGGACCAAACTAAATGGTTTGGAAGACGGGCAAAGAAGAAAAAAGGCGTCCACTCAATTACAGAGGACTGGAATGGACCAACCAACTTATACCGGGGGGTAAACTGAAGATACCCCTTGGAATCTTTTAGAGCCTGCGGAGATACCTAACTTATAAAAACTCCTAAAGAGCTCTAGGGAGACTGGAACTCTGTAAATATGGTAGAATGATTCGAAGGGAGTTTGGGATGGTTTGATCTAAAGGAATACCCTAGAGGAAAAAGGATACCCCCCCTAAGGCTAGAAAAATAAAGGACTATGCATCCATTGTGCCTACTGTACGGGCGCTCATCCTTCTCCGCGGCGACTATTTCGCCTTTCTCCAACCCCATCTCCCTACTGAGGTAAAAAATACCAGTAGGGTCTAAAGAAGAAGACACAAAATTTTCTTCTATTTCAAAGACCTCATAAGTTTCTCTCCTAAGAGAAACCAGGGGCGAAAAGAAAACCTCATTCTCCAACTCAGCAAGAGAAGGGGAAGGAGCTACCTTTCTAGAATGGAGGGATGGAGTATTAGACGCAGAAAACATTGAAGTCCACATCTCTATTTACTGGAAAAAGATGAAGTTTTTTGAAATGAAAAAGAAGAAAACTCACTCAGTAAAGATTATTGGGATGAGAAGGGAAGTAGTCCTGAGTTACTGGATGCTCGAGCAAAAAAGAGGAGAAGAAATTTAAAGCGAGAAGCTTCTATGAGTTGAAAGCTCCTACAAGCGGTAAAAAGGTTTAAGTAAATCCCAAAATCTGAAGGTTCCTAATTTATATAGAATAAGGAAACCTTTGGGTTGCTAAAACGCACTGACCTTCCAAGGCTAAAAAGGGTCAATTTCTTCCCAAAATTTAAGCGGAGCTATTTTTCAGAGTTAACCGGGGAGACTTTCCAAAACTGGAAACAGTTCAGTTCTCCCCGAAACTGAAGCTAGGCGACCATCCACATCTAAACCGGATAGCCAGCTTTCCAAAACTGAAAGGACACCTTCCCCTTTCCAGAGATAGCCGTTACGAAGAAATGGTTCAACCTTTCAAGACTCCCAACTTAGAGATGGTAATTCCTAATAAATGAAAGTTAGACTTGTGATCGGACATGGTAATTCCTAACATCTGAAAGTTAGATTCTAAAGTCCCTAGAAATAGGTGGGCAGGGACCTCCTTTCACCGACCTGCTATGCCAAAAACCTACAACATGAGCACAGAAGAGGTACCACTGGACCGCCCATGACCGGGCAATTCCCATTCTGTCTCATATACCTTCAGTGCCCCCGACCAAATGTGCGCAAATCCTAACACACTGCCTAAAGCCGAAAAGTTGTTAGCAAGCTTGCAACTCTCAACTAGAGACGAGAATGGCGAGGTATCAAAAAGCTAGCCGTTGCAGAATGAAATGGCACAACCTCTCAAAGGCCATGACTTCAAGATGGGTATTTTAGGCACCACGACCTTTGAGCTTGTTAGGCCTAAAAGGGGGTAATGATGGGAGAAACGGAAACAACCCGGACAAGTCAACATAAAGATTCAGGACCTTCAAATGGGCCCTAGGCCCTGAAATTCAATACTTGAAAGTCAGACTCACGAAAGGATATGTGGGCAACGACCTGCTACCACTGACCTCCTAAATGAGCTCAAGAAGGTACCACTAGACCTCGAACCACGACTTGATAAATCCCAACTTGTCTTATAAGTCTTCCTTGCCATGACCAACTGTGCATGACTCCTAACAATCCCCATGAACCTGCGATCACTCAATGCAACCTCCTAAAAGAGACAATTGAGACTCTTTACGTCCACGGATAGGTCCTGAAGTTGGTGTAGAGGTCTGTTAGCGAGCTCATAGCTCTCGACAAAGACGTGAATGACAGGATATCTGAACCAAGGGAAACTCCATGATTTTAGGAGCAGTTGATGGGAATCTATGACTCACAACTCTCCTAATTGGCTACTGTTACATAAAAGCAGAGCCCCAATCGAAGAGGTAATTGATTTCTTTTCTATAATCAACTCATAATCAGTCTACGAACAAGAGAACAGTTTTTTTTTAGAATTAATTACCCTTGATTACTCTCAAAATACTGACTTAGGCATCAGAGCTCTTGGGCACAGCCCACCTCCTATGACCATCTCTACTTTCTTCTCAGGTTGCAGTCATTGACGACCTCACAATTTTGGGGTGACTTGGAGTTCACCTTTGAGTCCCGTGAGATAATATTATGGAGAGCAAGGAATTACATCTCACCAAGTGTTTCTGTTAAGTTGCAAATGATCAACCATTAAGTCAATTTATTTTCAAGAAAAAAAATTCTTTTATAAATTTTATAAATATATTTTATAAACTAAACTTTACAAACATAAATTATATCCTATCAATACATGATCAAATTCTAATACTATTAGATATTTAATAGAAAAATACTTTGTTACTCACCATAACATTTTTAAAAAATGAGTAAATGACATTGGCTCATATGTCCCATTATTGAAAATGCTCAAACATTCTTTCGTCGTTGAAACTTCATTGATCAAAATTTGGAACTTTATTGTTGGAAGGTAGCGTTTTGAATTTTTCTGCCTGTCTTTTCTGGCCATGTTATTCTAAACATAATTTTTTAAGAAAAAAACACAAGTGAGGATGAAAATGATTTTTACTTTGAAAAGGAAGCAATGTAATGATTTAAATGATCCTAATAGGTTGATCATTCTATGTTGACTTGGTTAGAGGATTTTATTTTATTTTATTTTATTTTATTTGGATGACTGCTTTAGTCAAATCCTGGAAGATTAAGGATCTATATTTCCAAAAAATTAATATGTTGAGAGATTTTAATAAATTAAAAGAAATGAATATAAACCATGTTTTGTCCTTGTAAAATAAAATACAGTCTTTAATAGACTATTATTTTGTCGGTGGAAAATTTTCAGATAAAAATTATATTTATTTGTTCCTAATTAATCCCTCAACAATACACATTTAATATCCTATTGCAATATATATATATAAAAAAAAAACCCTCATAGCTAACAAATCAAATTATCAACCATTCATATATTAAACCATTCACAAGTTCAAAATATTACGATATCATCCATAGTCATCCAAATATTAAAAAAACTAGGGTAAAAAGTGTCATATACTCTCCAACTTTCAAAAACTTTAATTATTGTCCTCCAACTTTAATTGTTCCTTTTTTTGCCCTCCAACTATCAAAACATATGAAAATCGACGCTTCTATCTATTTTGGACGTTAAATCCAAATGGATTCCACCCACTTGCCCATCACATACAATCTTCAATGGGTAATTTTGTCCCTTCCTTATTAAAAACTTCTAAATGGGTTAATAAAAAACAAAAGGCCCCTCAGGCTAGCTGGTGCCTTTCCTCTCCAATCATCTTTTCTGGCAAGTTCTATTCTCATAGCCAATGGTCTCCATAGCCGGCAACTCCCACAAATCTGAGCACACTGCATCTTGCTAAGCCCCACACTACCTAAATTTGTTTTTGCCCTCCCTTGCTTCTTTCCAGCATTTTTCATTAGGGTAGCAGCCCCCTTTTGGCATCGGTACTCCTTCCCAACCAGTTCTCGTTAGATCACCGCCTAACAACACTCCTTTCTTTCTTCAACACAACTCCGAACAACCATACCCATCTACCCCCCCAAACGTCGTTGCCCCTTTCTTACCCCTCCAAACTCCGTCGCCCTTTGGTTCTCCCAATCAAGCCCCAGATCCGCCACCCCACCATACCACCATCCCACTCCATTTCTCAGAATATCCCACCCCCGTCGATATCGCACCCTTACTGTAGCCCCATCATAGGTAATACCCAAATATGGTTTTCCATGGCTGTCCCTCAAATTTCCACTCCTTCAGATAACCCACCTTCAAACTCTGCTGCTCCGGTACCCTCCAACCAGCAACCACCACCCCTAAGCCCTCCTTTGCTAATGTGGTCAAAGGTCCACCTACAGTTCCCAATACCATAATACGAAAGCCAGCTTTGAAATCCTTTCTTGATGCTATTTGTGAAAACGCCTAATGCCTTATTCCACCCAAACAACCTTTTTCCTTCAAAGGCCAACTGCAATCAATTTCTCCAAAAAGGAAATTTGTGCTCTTGCCACTACATTTTTTTTTTCTTTTCTTTTTTTTTTTTTTTTTTTGTTTATAAAGGTTGAAGAATGGACGCAATTGCCCTTTATAGATTGCATGTGGATAGGTTCCGTTTGGGCTTAATGCCCAAAATGGATTGAAGTTCCGATTTTTGCACGTTTAGATAGTTGAAGGGCAAAAACCGAGACGATGAAAGTTAGAGGGAAAAGACCAGATTTTCTTAAAGTTGGAGGGAATCTAACACTTTTGACCCAAAATACTAACCGTAACAAGCCATCAACAACTAAAACTAATTAGCCAAAATCATCATCCAAAATAGCTTAAGTACATCATTTAAACTAAGAAAACATGTCTACAAGTCACCAAAATTTTCATTCATCCTATATTGCATTTGGAGCAACATGGCAGCCATGCTATTTTGTTGCACCTTCATATCATTGAGTTCTACTTTGAGAGTAGTATTCTCTTCTCTTAAACCATTGATATCTACTTTGAGAGTGACACTCTCTTCTCTTAAATTATTGACATCTACTTGGAGAGTGGCATTCTCTTCTCTTAATATTGAAATTTCCTCCCTCAACTTTGAAACCTCTTCTTGCAATTGATGATCCTTGTCTTGATTTGCTTGACTTGATGTAGCTCTATCATTGTTTCACTGAGATATTCCTTTGTGCAAAGACCAAACCCATATACATTAAGTTTCTTTACTCCAAAAATCTCAACCCAATTTTCAACTTCATTAGTCTCTTGACGTACCTCACCATCATCAGTTTGTGCACCTTCTTTTGCTTCTTGATATCTTTTCCGATATGTTTCCTATAAAACATATGAAAAGACAAGTTTAGATACCAAAAAATGAAAGAAAGATCTAATAATATAAGTAAAATAATTAAATGGATAGGTTGGCAAATGAGAATAACAAAAAATGAACTTAACTTTGACTTGAATTACCAGAAAATAACCATAAATCAGATCATCATCTAACCGCTATTGGAAAAAAAAAAAAAAAAATCCAAAACTATGGACCAAAAAAAACTGATTTTTAAACATTAGATCAAGCTCCACGCATATGGATTGAAATTAAACATGTGCAATAGAATCACCACTTCAATATTTTAAATGTTCTTAACAAGTGATGTATGAATTAAGGAACCATGATAAGAGATTAACCATAAATGAATAATAATAAATTAAATACTCACAAAATTCTGAACACCTATCGACGAATTTGATTTGTTCCTCATTTTGGTTTTGTTCACCATCAGTTGGTTGATCATGAGGAGTCCATCTGGAATCTTTTGGAGTCCGAGTGTATTTAAAGAACTCCAAAGATGCTATTTTCCTTTCGTACTTTTTCTGCTACAATTGAATAAAACTAATAATCAAAATAAAAATAATAAAAGACAACACTTGATCACACCAGAAAATTTCATCACTTTAAAATGAACTCCAAATAATAAGAACTATGAAGAAGTTTCAGAACCTTTACCAACAAAGCCAACACGAATCAGAAGGAAAAAAATTGCATGCTTTTAGGCCACATTTAAATTCTCACTCATATTACTTTTAATCACTTTTGTTATTCTCAGAAGCCTATGGAACAAAGAAAGGTAAATCACAATCCTTGTTATTTGCAAGAAAGACAAACAACAATAGTTAATGGATAAGGACCTATTATAAAGGAAGCTCTATAGGAAAAAAATACTAGATTACAACATGATATTTAAAATTTTCTATCAAATGAAAATATCATATCACTAATTAACTTATTGTTCGTGTTGAACATTTAAAAGACTAACTTTTCTGAAATTAAGTATCACTAATATAAGCTATTTTCAATCTTCTATTATAGGATATTAAAACAAATGGTTAATAAAACAGAAACTTACAAGAGAGTTCATATGCGAAGCAAATGAATGAGAACCAGCAATGTGATGAGAAGAGCCAAGACCGTCCCTATTAGTGCAACTATTATTTTTGTTAATTGTTCTCATCTTAACAAAAGTTGGAGAAGCCTAATGTGCTCAAAGGATACGAAGATGTCCCTCCGATATCCAATTCTTTTTCTTATGAGTATCTCTCCTAATTCACCTCAAATCACTATGCAATAATCCAGATCCTCTCCAATTAAAAATACGACATTGCACTGCATGTCTTGTGTCCAAAACCATTTTCGCTTGCATATTAGAAGCAAAATAGTTCAGAGTGAAAGTATCAATCTATAGAAATGATTAGAAAGTTGAAAAATCCTCACTCGAAATTGTTCAAACCATTCATCTATTACGTGATTAGGAACTTCTTTCCAAGAACTCCAGGGAACATTATGTTTACTCCTGTGTATTTCTCCAATGCTCGAATGCACCTTTTCTGGTAACGACGTACTTCTAATTCACATTTGGCAAAGAAACAAGACAAATACACAAGTACCAAATTCATGAGAATTTATCTTAGAAAAAAGAAAGTATACTTGAATGAATTTTGGATATAATTCCAAGAAATTAATAGACAATCCCATGTACATACCTGTCCCCTTCAATGACAATGCGAGTTTCTGGTGTCTGCCGGATGAGTTTCTATGACTTGTGATTCTTCGATAGCTCCACTTTCTTCCAATGAACCTCTAGAATGGGGTAAATTACAGTGAGATAGAGGTAACCTTTGTTCTTGTGTGGCTTGAAATTGCTTAATCGAGACATCTTGTGTTCCTTCAGGAAAAGTAGAACCACCTACTTTTTCGTTGAGGTGTTGAGATGACGGGGGCAATGTAGATGGTTCACAGAATCTTAATTTTGCAGCTGCTGTAAATCGAGCTCCTTTACTCCTTATATGGATTTTTGGTGACATTCTAAAGCTTCTGGATGAAACCTTAAACAACCTAACATAAGCTTCTAATATATTGAATCAGTCACTAAAAAGTATAAAATTTAAAGCAACCAGTTGATACAGAAGGTTAAGTGTTTCTTTTGCTTGAATTGTTCTAATGATCCCCTAGAATAGAAGCATAGGTATATTAATGCATTGTATGGAAGTTTCATAGTCAGGTAATTCTATTAACTGTCCAGCAATAGCATGCATCTTCAAGAAAATACAGTTCACACTCAAAAGTGATTAACAGTTGCATGCAGGGCTAAGTTCTCTATTCTCATCTACAGTAAATTCCATGCATGACTTGGAATGATCGAACTTCTTTCATTAAAAATCAGTTAGTTAATCTCTCTCTCTCTCTCTCTCTCTCACACACACACACACACACATATATATATATATATATGTATATATATATATATATATATACGGCATAATTCTCATGAGGAGTAGTAGCAGATTTGTCATTCCAAAGTAGGCAAGGGCTAGGGAAGAAAATGAGCAGAAAGTCCAAAGAACTATGGTTTAAAACCCAGCTATTATACACCAAGACTGACTCCCAGTCGACCTCTCTTTTTAAGTACTATAGCTCTCATATAAACCTTACCATATCCATCCAAAGTTTTTTGTTTCAAACAAGGATGCACTGACCTAAGGATTTGAAAATGATTCAATTATATAAAAGAAAACTAAGAAAGGTAGCTACTTAATCAATTCCAAAACAAGACTTAAATAGGAAAAATTAAACCATTGATCTGCTTATAGCTTCATCATCCCAACTAATTTAATAAATTAGTTTTTATAATTTTATATTTTTAGTTAAAGCAACCTGAAAAAGACATTTCACTGACCGATTATGCGTCTATCATACATACTGGAACTAGGAGTTGCCTTAAATGGCAACACTCTGGAGTCATTCTCTGGGAAGAAACATACGACATCTCCTAGTCTGTCTGCTTATCAAATCACGTATTAACCCCAAGAACAGCACAACATTCAAACGACACAGAGGGAGTTGCAGACCACCTTTCAAACCAATCCTATAGTAATCTGCCCCTTCAACTCTCAAAAACCATCAACTTCCACACACAAGGAGTAATCAACAATTATAGTATCAAAAATTTAAGGCTTTAAAACAAAAATTTCTAGAACAAATGAAAACAGAGCATGAAAGACAGGCTAGGTTAAATTTTCTGGTGAAACAGAAACTGAAAGGGATCACATCATACATTAACCTTTAAATCCGTCAGCAAACATTAATTAATAATTAAAATCCTATAAGAATGCTGCAATTTCAGAGAGGGAAAGAAAAGATTAAACCCCATAACATGAACAGAACATGGTTTTAGCACGAAGGAAGGTATGATAGGTAACGACTGAGAGGAATAACAATTAAAAAAACCCAGAATTATCTCTTGAAGAAATACAACCAAGTAATACAACTCACTTCTATTGAAGAACAAAACACAAATAAAATCATACGAAGGTTGAAACTTTAGGGGCAAACACAATAAAATCCAAAAAGGAACGTAACTGCGAAGAGAGCAACACTAATGAATACTTAACTCAATCCCAAAAGCTAGCTTCCCAACACACCCGCCCAAGACTGGACATCTGGAGCATGGAATTCAAGATGGGGATCCAACATCGGCAAACAAACACGGGCTTGGCTCTGATACCATATTAAAATATGACTCTGATACCATGTTAAAATATAGGTTTGTGCCTAACTAAACCCCAAAAGCTAGCTTAAGGGGGGAGGATTGTCCAAATCCATATATGCTACAATATGCCCTTCCAAATATCCAATGTGGAATTCTCAACGCACCCCCTCATGCCCAGGACTGGACATCTGGAGTGTGGAATTCAACATGGGGGCCCAACATCAGCAAACAAACATGAGTTTGGCTTTAATATCATGTTAAAAAATAGGATTATGAATAACTTAACCCTGAAAGCTAGCTCAAGGGTGGAGGATTGCCCAAGTCCATATATACTACAATATGCCCTTACAAATACCCGACGTGGAATTCTCAACACACCCCCACATGCCTAGGGCTGAACATCTGGGGCATGAAATTCAACATAGGGGCCCAACATCGGCAAACAAACACGAGCTTTACCTCTGATACCATGTTAAATATAGGGTTGAACCCAACTCAACCCCAAAAGCTAGCTCAAGGGGGGAGGATTGTCCAAGTCCATACATGCTACAATATGCCCTTTCAATTATCCGAAATGGGATTCTCAACACACTCCAAATTGTAAATCCAAGAACTCAAAAATCTTAGCCCTAGAGAACCAATTTCAGTAAGTTAGATCTGAAGAACAAGAAAACCCAATTTCGAAAATCAAACCCTTTACCTCTATTAGACACCTCCTCTAAACAATCTTCATCAACTCAAGAAGGATTACATTGATGGGAAAATATTGAACGTTTAGTAGTGTTGGAATCCAAATCAACTGAAAATTCATGTCTCTTACATGTTCATTCTTTAGTCAGCATATTAGCAGCAAAATAATGCTAACAAAAAGATGAAATCTGCTCTACAAGATACGCAATACAGATGGATCCCTCCATGTGTACCTTGTTCTTTATCTTTTTCTTCAAATGATAAAGAAACCTGGTAAATAAAATGAGAAAACATTGGTTATAATTAAAATCTTAAAATAATTAATTCCTGATTATCTTTTATAAATAGAACAAACACCTTTCAAAGGGGAACATGCATCAATATTATGTAGGACTTCCTACATGACCTTCATAAGGAAGATGAACAGGTAGATGCTAAATCGAGTCAAAAAAAGATGGCGAAAATATTTTTTCCAACTTACATAAGATAACTAGGATGTCTCTTTCCAACCTACGTAGCTCATCTTTACTTAGAGTTGTTGAACTTATCTCTTTAAAAAAAAGAGACTCAATCCTATTAATTCCTTCCATACATGAGAAGGAAACAACTCACAAAAAGCAATAGGCATCAATCTTTGCATAAGAACATGACAAAAGTGACCCTTCATTCCACTTAGTTTGAAGTCTTTCATATCAACACATCGTCCCATATTTGAGCAATACCCCATCAGGAAATGACGAAGATGCAATTAGAATTGCTCTTAGTCTTCGATATCATGAAAAAAAAACAACAGTAGATTTTTCGTCGTTATGCTTTTATAATCACCGACGATAAAGTTTTCAAGAAACTTCAATGAAGAAGCCAAAAAATAAAGAACACAAGACAATTGAGAATTATTTGTATATTCAATCTACTAAAAGCTGTTCAAGAAAAACACCATTAAATAATCCTCTGTGAAAGCTAAACCTAATCGGAACAGAAAACTGAACCTAATAGGAAACGAAAATTTTTTTTTAAAAAAAAAAAACACAAATACCAAAAATACGAAAGTGTCCTAAACCTAAAACAAAATGAAAACAACAGTAAAAGGTCCGAAAGGCCCTCAAGGCCCTACATCCGAGCCGAATACAAACCCCCCTGTTTCCGAGCCACGATTTCTCTAATCCTTGCTGAACACCTAGGCACTCGTAGCTCTATTTGCTTGGTTGGTTCAACCTGCTCTTGTTCACATTGACCCTCACCTTCTGCTCCTGTATCAGGCTCCCCCTCTTCAGAAAAGCTTGTCCTCAAGCTCAAAGGGTCCTCACATACTGGATACAAATGCTTGACGTTGAACACGTTGGTGATGAACATCCCGTCGGGTAAAGAATAAAGAATAAACTGAAGTGCCTTGATAAGTGCATACAACTCCATGTCGTACATCGAGTAATTCAGTTTCGAACCACCTAGGTTCTCACTGTAGTATGCCACGGGTCGTTTGTTCTAAGAAATAACCTAACTAATTCCAACCTTTGAAGCATCACATTCAACTTCAAATAGGTCTTCAAAATTTGGCAATTGCAATAAAGGAGCTTGTGTTAACCTATCTTTCAAAGTATCGAAGGCACTTTAGGCTTCTGCTGTCCATATAAACCGTGATTCCCTCAATAAGTCTACTAGTGGTGCAGTGATTCTACCAAAATCAAGGACAAACTGTCGCTAAAATCCTACCAGTCCAAGGAAAGACCGAACCTGTGTAACTGATGTTGGAATCGGCCACTCGCGAATTGCAGCCACCTTTGAATCATCTGGCAAGATTATTTCGTCTGTCACAACATACTCAAGGAAGACTAGCCAGTGCACCATCCATACATACTTTGATGGATTAGAAAACAACTGATATTGCCGAAGTGTGTCCAATACCTTCTTGACCTGCTCGACGTGCTCCTCTGAAGTATGGCTATAGATCGGAATGTCGTCGAAGTATACGACGACGAAGTCATTAATAAACGGCGGCAAAACCTGATGCATCACACTCATAAATATGCTGAGGGCATTAAACTGCCCAAACGGCATCACTATCCACTAAAATAACCTATCCTTCGTCTTGAATGCCGTCTTCCATTCATCCCCCGGACGAAGACAAATCTGATGGTATCTGCTCTTTAAGTCCACCTTTGAAAACACCTTTGCCTTACTTAACTGATCCAACATGTCGTTAAGGCGTGGGATGGGAAAACAGTACTTTACCGTGATTCGATTGACCACCTTGTTGGATCAACGGAATGGGCTGTCTCCCTGAGGATAACTTTGATGCCTGAGTTAGTATTCTAAGAGAGTAATCATTTAGTAAATCAACTCAATCTATCTGTGAACAGTGTGTGATTCGATAATATATACTGAATAATAAGTTACCTTGTTGATAGTGACTCTTCGATTACGTGAAAGTAGGCAATTTTATTAATTGTGAGATTGTATCTCACCAATTACTCCTAGAATCGTGGAGTTTCCCTACGTTGTTATACCTTGCCATGCATGTCTTTGATCGAGAGCTTCAAGCTCGTTAATGACCTTTAAACTAGCTTTGCAACCTACCTGTAATGGTCGAAGGTCTCAACTGTCCTTTTCAAAAGGTCGCGATGAGTGATTATAGGTTCATAGCATGTGTTAAGAGTTATAGACATTTAGTTATGGCATGGAAGATGTATGAGATGGATTGGAGCTCAACGAGTCGAAGGTTGCGGTCAAGTGAGACCTCTCCTAAGCTCATTTTAAGGTTAGTACTTGAAAGGTCGGTTGGAAGAAGGTCACTGCCCACCTTTCTTCTTGGGATTCGGACTTTTAGATATTCGGGTTGGTCTATCTGGGTCATGCCTGCTTCTCCATTCATTAGCCCCCTTTAGGTCCAGCGAGCTTGTAGATCGCAGCACCTAAATTATCATCTCTAAGTCCAGTCCTCTGAATGGTCTCACTATTTTTCATTGTTTTTACCCGTTACCTCGATTCATGTGCACTGGATCTTTTCCAGAAATACAAAGGACTCCTCATATATAAATTATGAAGCTTTGAAGAGTTTAGGATTTACCAATCTGCAAACATAATTTCTTCCTTGCAATACTAATTCGAGATGCTACCTTCTCAAACTTCATTTTTCTTTCTGTTCGATGAATTCTCTAAAGTTAATACTTCTCCTTACAGTTTTTCTAGAATCAAGGAGTGAGTTTTCTTTCCTCTTTTTACCTTTTTAGAAAATTTCCATCTTCTCTCCTTTCTCAAAAAAAATGTCTTCAAAATCCTTTACCCAGTCGTTTTCCTCAAGCACCCCTTCTCTTCACAGAGAAGAGATTTCTAGGGCTCTTCCTTTTGTTAATCTTGAGAACGAGGTATATTACCTGCCTCCCATTACTGCTAGGGCTCCTCGTATTATGAGCTAGGTTTATCATCCCTCAAAACTAGATGCCTTCTCTCTTTTGTTCTCCATAGGTTCCTCGGAGATTTTTCAAATTAGTAAGGGGAGGGCTTAAATAGGGAGGACATAGCAATCGCTCGGGGATCTGAGCATCCCAGCAGTAGACATGTTGGACACATAGTCCTTCACTTGACCAATCTCAGGGGAGGCATTCTTTTGCCATATTTGCATCCCCCATTCTTCGATGTAGTCCACTTTTGGAACTTCCCCATAGCTCAGCTTGTTCCCAACATTGTCCAAACTATAATAGGATTTATACCGACCTACCAACTATGTAGGGTTCCGGCTTCCTTAGACCTTTTTAGGTGCTTCTTCAAGGTCGGTATATCCACCGCTTCGAGCAAGATCACCCTGGGGTATCTCTAGTTTAACAATAGATATAGGCTATTAGGACCCCTCCAATCTTTAGGCGAACCTTGGAAGGATTCTTTCCTTTTCGTAAAACTTCTTCCAGCAAATGTAGTTTGGACCAAGCCCTACTTAAATTAGAATCTTAACAAAACCTTGAATAATGGCCTCCCTACTCTGTCAGGTGAGCAAGAGAGGAATAGGATCTTCCTCATTAACTTGGCCAATTCTGATGTCGAGAAGGTCAAGTCGACTCAACCAATCTGGCTCGTTCCTTTTCTTCACTCTACTGGATTGGGAAGTCCTGCAGACCGCAACCTCCCTCCCCTTATTAAAACTATTTAAATTCTTCTTGATGGTAGGAAATTTCTTCATTTTTAAATTGTTAGTAAATTTCCTTTAATCTTTTTGTTCGAAAGTATGTGCTAACATCTTTTTCTTCTCGTTGTTTTAACAACAATGAGAACGGCATGGTTGTTGAACTCCTCCTTTCGCTTGCAACAAGGACAGCAAAGAAGATCGTTGTCCTTCCTAGCTCCTTCCAACAGCCTAGCTGCACTACTGGTGCTTCTTCTGCTACTCCGGCTATTACTCTGGCCACTAGGGAATCCTCTTTCAGGATTCACATTCCCTAGTCTTGACAATGGCGAGAGACTCGGAACAAAGCGAAGAGGAATGCCAAAATGGTGGCCTTGCGAGCATCTGATCGGCCGTGAAGATAGTGATCTCTGATTCTATTTCCCCCCTAGTCCATCCAACAGGGGAAGGAGCTCTCCTCAACCTCTTTTGAGAAGGGGAAAGCACCCGTTACCTGCAAGCAGGGGTTAGACTTCGGGGAAGGGGAAGGGGAAAGCACTCGTTACCTCCAACCTCTTTTGGGAAGGGGAAAGCACCCGTTAACTCGTCAATCGGGACATTTGCAAATAGCTCACTGGAGATGAGCTGGATAGAGACACTACCTCTCTCCACATAGTGGTAAGTTCTCTTCATTTATGTATTCTTATAGTTTTTCTGTATCAAATCTTCTAAGTATATACATTTCTTCTTCTTTTCTCAGAATCATGTCTTCTTAGATGAGCAACTGAGAAGACAAGTGGACAGAGTGAAGAAGGATCAGGACTTCCAAACACTGATCACCAAACTCCAGGAAGAGAAAGCTAGTCTTGAGAAGGAAAATGGAGAGCTTACCACCTCTGCTAAGCGAGTTAAGACCTAATATGCTACCTTGAGCTGTCTTCCGGAGGAGTGCAACAAGAATGTTACTAAGGCCAACGCTGAAAATCTGGTGATGGCCTCAGCCTTTAAAGAAACTGTCAACAAGAGCGACTAGCGTCTTGAGTTAAGCAACAAATGACCGCATCCATGGGCTCGAGGCTCGGCTGAGGGACTTTAATGCCTTCTGTGAGAAGGATGGCAGCCACTCCTTATCCAAGCTCGATTAGATCCCGGCCATCCAGTCCTACATGGAATCCATTCTTTGAACTCAATTATTTGGGCTTTATGTCGATGTAACTGATAGGCTTTGCGAGCTCAATGGTGACTTGAAGACTGAACATTGTCCATGAGGGACTGTGTCATCCAGATGTAGCAGGCCCTCGTCCTTGGGAACATGAGGAACAAACTCCGAACTCTCAGGAATAGGTCCTTGCAGTCGAGGCCTTAGCCAAGGTCAGACAATCTAGTGAGGGTGCTTCTGAGGAATGGAAAGGACGTTTGGACCAGCCTGCTGAAACTCCAACCACCGCGAGCATAATCAATGATGTTCCTCCTTTGGCATTCTCTACTCCTCAAGGTAAAATTATCCATAGTTATGGTTTAATTAAGTATTATCCTTTTCATCCCCAACCCATTGATCTCGATGAGATACTTAATCTCTCCTGAGCTATTCGTCTATCCTTGGGTAGAAATCCATTTGAGAACATTACTGATCATCCTACAGGTCCCTTAGACATCATTGATCAAGAGAGAGCTGTCGACGACAAAGCCCTACCGAGCTCATTGGAGGTTCTATGAGATGAAGAAGAAGATTGAGCTCTAATAGAATAGGATTGTGTATCGTCTTTCTTCTTCTTACTTTGTTCTTTGTAACAACTGCAATGCTCATCTTTTGAGCTTATGTTTCTTCTTTTCTTGTTGTATTGAATGAATCAAGAGGTCTAATTTTCCACCTCTTCCTTCATGTGGGACAGACAATTTTCTCAAAGCATCTTTTATTTTGTCCAACACTTAAAAACTTGCATAGCAAACTTAACCTGATTTTGAAACTTTGTGCAAATAAGAAGAATTAAGATCTCAATAATCTCTGCCTACTTAACTTTTATTTAGGTCTTTGAATTTTGATATGCACTTGCAAAGGAAAAAATCCAAATAGATCGCTGGAATTATCTTACTGCTTAGTGAGCTCCTTCATATAAGAGCCCAAGCTAAACCACAAGCTTTTGAGGTCTCGAAAATCTTGAAAAGCCTAAAGCATAGAATTTCTTTAGATGGCAAACATTCCAAGGGCATAGGAGTTGTCTTCCTTTCAGATTAGCGAGCTTATAGCTTCCTCTTTTGTGAACTTCTTGGATTATGTATGGTGCTTCCCAACTTTCTTGTAATTTTGTTAGTCGTCCTTGCTTTCCAAAATCTGACCTCTTAAGGACCATTTCTCCAACTGTGAAATGCTTCTCCTTCACCTTCTTGTTGAAAAAAAATATGTGACTTGCTTTTTTTATCTTCTATTAGCTTCCATAACTTTATTTCTAACTTCTTCAAGGAGGATGAGGTCTACCCTTCTCTCCCCCTCATTTAAGACTGAATCATACTTAGTCAACCTTAAGGATTTCATTCCAACCTTTATAGGCATTACAGCTTCAACGATAAAACATAGACTGAATGGTGTTTCTCCCATGGCTTTCCTAGGTGGGGTTCTTTAAGCCCATAGGATGCTTGGAATTTCTTCTGGCCAAGAATGTTTACCGCCTTCCTTCTCGAGCTTGATAAGCCTTTTCTTGAGACCTTCAAAAATTGTTTTGTTTGTAACCTCAGTCGATCCGTTCTCTTAAGGATGAGCTACATAGATTAATCTCTGTTCTATATTCAAATTTTCATAGACTGCCTTCCGTTGTCTGAGATGATAGCCTGGGGAACCCCAAACCTGTATACAATATTTCCCCATACGAAGGACTGTACCTTTGTTGACGAAATTATTGTCATTGGTTCTGTTTCAATCCATCTGGTGAAGTATTCTACGACCACAATTAGGAATTGAACACCCTGCCCCACAACTCCTTTTGGGATGGGTCCTAATATGGCGATACCTCAAATATCAAATGGAATCGAAGTGCTAATGGATTGATACTTCGTTGGAGGCACATGCGACTTAGTTCCATGACGAAACAGCTGGTACACTTTTGTATGACCTTTTCAATATCTAAGATCGTCAAAGGCCAATAATAACCAGTTCTCAATATCTTCTTTGCGATGGTTTTGGCTCCTATGTTTGATCCATATATTCCACTATGCACTTCTTCAATGACATATTACCTTCTCCCTTACTCGAGCATTGTAGTAGTAGCCATGTATACGACCTTTTGTATACTTTGTCATCTCCTATTAGGACATAGTGAGGTGTCCATTTTCGGATTTGGCGAGCTTCATTGGCATTTTGTGAAAGGTCGCCATCCTTAAGGAATATGTAAATAGGATAAATCCAGTTTGCCCGATCCTCTATAACCAAGTTTTCTTCTTAGCTTATGCTTGGAGAATACAATTGTTCGACCAATAGCTTAACTTTTGTCCCTGCAAGCTTTTGGTAGACCTTAGATAATGTGTCTGCCTTTAAATTTTGCTTTCTAGGTATTTTCTCAATGAGGATATACTCAAGTTTTCATGTTATTTCTCTTACTTATTTGAGATATTTAATCATGTTTTCTTCCCTAGCTTCATTGTCTTCAATGACTTGGCTGGCTATAACTTGTGAATTAGTTTTGGCATGCAATTTTTGCACTTTTAGAGCTCTTATGAGTCTTAGTCTGGCTAAGAGAACCTCATATTCGGATTCATCGTTCAAGTTTGCGAAGTTATATTTCACAGAGTAAGGGATTCTCACTACCTTAGGGCTGATCAATACAATTCCAGCATCTAAATTTTCCTTTTCAGTTGAACCATCAATGTACATGGTCCATACGTTGGTTTTACAAGTGTTGGCGAGCCCCAGTGGAACTTTTGTGCACTCTTCCAAGAAGTCCCAAGAAGTCTGATAGAGCTTGAGCTCTGATAGCTTTCCGTGGTTTGAAATCAAACTTATATACTGAGAGTTCGAGCTACCACCTCATTATCCTGCCTGATTGCTCGAATTTTTCCAAGGCTTGTTTTAGTTGCAGATTGGTCAATAGTCTTATCGGGTAAGCTTCAAAATAGGGCTTAGGTTTCATAAAGTAATAACAATAAGGTACAAGAATTTCTCCAAGTTTGAAATATCCAATTTCAAGATCCTGGAGCAAACGACTTACATAATCCATTGGAAATTATACACCTGACTTTTCTACTAGCAGCACAGTGCCGACTACCTTCTCTGTCGCAGTTAAATACATCAAGATTTCCTCTCTCGACCTCCATTAGACAAGCTATGGGGATTTTCCCAGAAATCCTTGTAGTTTTCGAAAGCTATTTGACAATATTCTAATCACCAGAAATCTTTGGGTTTTTTAAGGATGTCATAAAACTTCTATCCTCTGTCAGCCATCTTGTTGATGAAGTGTCCCAATGCTGCCATCTTCCCTGTTAAACTCGAACTTCCTGAATGCGCATGTGACATTCCATGTCCATAAGTGCTTTTATTTTATCAGGGTTTGCATCAATGCCTCATTCTGATATCATGAAACCCATAAATTTTCCCGCCGAAATCCCAAAGGTACATTTTTCAGGATTGAGCTTCATGTGAGCAGCTTTCAGCATTTAGAAAGTCTCCTTTATATCCTCAATGAAGTATTTTGAGGTTTTGGACTTAATCATAATATCATCCACATATACCTTAATGTTCCTCCCTGGCCGCTTCTTGAAGACATTGTGCATAGCTTGTTGCAATTCTGCCCCTGCATTCTTCAGACCAAATGGCATTTTGGTATGACAACAGGTCCCGACCTCTGCAATAAATGAGGTTTTTTCCATGTCTTCCCACACCATCGAAATCTGATAATACCCCTTGTAGGCATCTCAGAAGCACAGCCATTGATAACCAACTGTCAAGTCTACTATTTGATCGATGCTTAGGAGCTGGTATGAGTCTTTTTGACAGTGTTTATTCAGTGTGGTGAAATCCACACACATCCTCCCTGGCCCATCCTTTTTTGGCACATCCACAAGATTGGCAAGCCACTCTAGGTACACGACCTTTTTCAAAATTATAGGGTAGAGAAGAGCTTGGACTTCTGGAGCTATGACTTCATTTCTTTTTATGACAAAAGTTCTTTTCTTTTGCGTTATTGGTTTGGCTCTTGGTCCGAGCCCAACCTTGTGCAATTCTATCCCTTTATCAATTCAACAAGTTTCCCTTGAATCCTCGAAGGCAAAAGTTCACCTATCTTGATCCCTTTCTCAAGGAATTCTGAGTTGAGAAAAAGTTTTTCTCAATTTCCTGCAGCTTGGATACTAGACTCATCATCCGCCTTAGGTAGGTCGATGAAATTGTCCTGCTTGGACATTGTCGAGGCCTTAGCATCCCCTTCAACGAGGTAGCATTCTGTTACTATCTGTCTATCTCCTTCTAGGGTGATCCAACTTTCTCCAATCTGGATCCTCATGCAGTAGCTCAACAAGGAAATTTCAGCCTTTAGGTTCATGACTGCTCTCCTTCCTAGAATTGCATTATAAGTTCTTGGTGCATCAACCACCAGCCAATCCATGATCTTCATGACCTCCTTGCCATCCACATAGATTGCAGTCGGAACCCATAGAATCCTTTTTGCATAGGTCATGTTGCCACTAAAGCTAGTCAAGGCAGTATCCGACTTTATCAGCAAGCTCTGATCTATCACCATTTGGTCAAACTCTTTTTTGTACTGGACATTCACTACACTTTGGTGTCAACTAGTATCCTTCGTACCACGAAATCTCCAATCTGGAATGACACCATTATGGAGTTTGAATCTCCTACTTGAACTCCTTTCGATGGTGTTTATCTCTCCTACAAGAAGTCGCTGGTGGTTTGCAGCTGTATTAGGTGGATTTGCATTACCTGTATTCCTAGCAAGGAATTCTTGTAAGTGACCCTCCTTTACCAGCCTCTCAATTTCTTATTTGAGGTCGAAGTAGCCCTTTGTGAGATGACCATGGTCCTTATGGTGGTGCAGAATTTTGCCATGTCTCTCTTGGCTAGAGGTGTTTTCAGAGGTCTTGGTGGCTTTAGAAGACCCTTCTTTTCCATGACCACTAGTATCTTCGCCTACGAGGTCTTCAGGGGAGTTGTCACTAGGTCAGGAATAGTCTTCCTTTTCTTATCTGAAGGTCCTCCCTTCGAATGAGGATGCTTCCTATCTCATTTTGATGATTGTGGGCTTTTAGGTTGCCCTTTGGTCTCTTTCTCAATTGTTAAGGCAAATCCAAGAATCCTTTTCTGGATTGTTGTTTCTTCCACCTTGATCAACTTTTCGAGGAGTGTCTATAGCTCCTTGATGGTCTTTACTAGCTCTTTTGCCGACCTAAGAAGTCCTTCTTAAGAAGCAGTGATGTAGCTAACATTTTTTTTTGCCCGATTTCCATTGCCTCATCGTTAAAATGTCTATAATTGCTTCTGGCACTTTCACCAATTTCTGTTTGATGTTAAAAAGATTATTGATGTCTTTTTCACACCTTTTGCTGCGTTGATAGTTCTTCAAGAACAACTCCTTCAGTTGTGTCTAGCTTGAGATACTTGCTTCTAAAATTCCCTTGAACTAGGATTGTGCTTTCTTGATCAACGTGAATCAAAAAGCTTGGCATTTGACATGATCAGGGTATTATAACATTTCCATGTAGGAAACGTACTCATCTATATGTTGTTGCGGCTTCCCTATGCTATCATACTTTACCTCAACTTATGGTGTTTTGAATCTTGATGGCATTTGAGCAGTTCTGATACTGTGGACAAATTTTGAAGGCTCCAATAGGTTCACACTACTCTGTATTTCCTATTGCCCGTTCTTTTCCTGATTCGTTAGGATAGTGGCTCTACTCAATGGATTTATGGCTACCTATCGAGCATCATTTCCTGTTCTTTCGATTCGTCAACGTTGATCAGGTATCCTTCCTCCAAGAGAAGTTCTTGGCTTGCTTCCCTTCTCGTCAGGACTTGTTTCTTGTTATTGACCTTGGGAGATGGTGGGCTTGGTTGAGTCTGGTCCTCAAGTCATAACCTCTTCCATTGTGGTGGGTTGCTCTCAGGTCGACCATAGGTGGGGCTCTTTCTCCATTAACTCTTTTGCCTTGTGATCTTTCTTGTGCCGATCCTGCCTCCTAACCTTCCATATTGGGTCAAAGGTCGTTCCTTGTTTTTGAAGGTATTGGTTTATCAAGTTGTGTGCAACCCCATTGATCTTGAGGTAGTTGTGTTTACCTCTGAGATTGGGCAAGGCTATGCCCCGTTAATATGTAATCTCTTCTGTAGATTCCTTCTAGGGCAACCACCATGCATTCCAAGAGGTCAACTGGAAGGGACACCCAACTTCTCCCTGGTCTCTGTGGTCTGTGGTTATTGCCATTGTCATTCTAGTTAAGGTGTCCCTGTTTCGCCTTTCATGCCTAGGTGGATGGTCCACCAAGACCCTTCTAGACGGTCCAAAAAATGCTAGTCTTGGCTATTCTTTCTGATCGACTGGCCCCATATTATTGCCAACTGTGTTCTACCAGGCGATCTACCACACCATGATCACTGAACATACTTTGGTTGCGATCGGATCATCACAATTCTTGTTTGCTTTGTTTTATGTATATGGAAGAAAGCTAGGCTTAGAATCTTCTCCCCACAAAAGGCACCAGAAGTGATGGAGCTCAAATATGATCTCCGAGTCACCCCAAATTGTGATGTCTCCTGTAATCACAACCAGAAGGGAAAGAATTAGATCATCGAAGTGGGCTGTTGCAATGAGGATAACTTTGATGCCTAAATTAGTATTCTGAAAGAATAATCTTTTTATAAATCAACTCAATCTATCCGTGAATAGTGTGTGATTTGATAATATATACCGAATAATAGGTTACTTTGTTGATAGTGACTCTTCGATTACATCAAAGTAGGCAATTAGGATAATTGTGAGATCGTATCCCGTCAATTGCTCCTAGAATCTTGGAGTTTTCCTAAGTTGTGATACCTTGCAATGTACGTCTTCGGTCAAGAGTTGCAAGGTCGTTAACGACCTTTAAACCAACTTTGTGACTCACCTGTGAATGTCGAAGGCCACAACTCTCCTTTTTAGAAGGTCACGAGGAGTGATTATAGTTTCATAGCATGTGTTAAGAGTCATAGACATTTAGTTGTGGTATGGAAAATGTATGAGATGCATTGGAGTTCACTGAGTAGAAGGTCGCAGTCTGGTAAGACCTCTCCCAAACTCATTTTGAGGTTGGTGACCTGGAAGGTCGGTGGGAAGAAGGTCGTTGTCCAAATTTCCTCTTCTGATTCGGACTTTTAGATATTCAGGTCAATATTTGGGTCTGTTTAGGTCGATCTATCTGGGTCATGCCCGTTTCTCCCATCAATAGTCTTTAATTATTATCTTTTAATATATTTTATATATTAAAACCTAAAAGGATAAATTAAATATAATACATTAACTTACAGTAATAACTTATAATTAATGACAAGAAAAGTTAGTGAGAATCACTTATATTTAGTGACAAAGGAAATATTAAACATTGCAATTAATTTTTTGTAAAATTTTAACTAATTTAAGAAATAAGACATCAAATTTCGAATGATTTAATATAGAAATAGACCATTTAATTCGAACGAACGGAGTATCATCTCTATAAATATTCAAACTTGTAATTAAGTTAGAGATATTCTAAATCAAGTAATTAATAAGTACATATGTGTGACATGGTCCAACTTTGCGTACGCCTAGCTAAGTTTCTGAGCTAAACCTTAGCTAAATATAGTCATGGTGGCAGATTAACTTAGCATCCAAATATCCTATTACCGATTTGTATGTTAATAAAATATTAATAAAAATTATATTCGTAACTTTTAATTATTATCTTGTTAATATTTTTTTTATATTACTCCATCCACTGGGAATACTATATATAAAGTATTCCCAAAGGGAATTACTATATATAAAGTAATATTATAAAGTACTCTAGTTAAATCTTTAACGATTAAAGTTAATGGTTAATTATTAAAAAAAATCCTATAAAAATTATTTTTTAAATTTTTTTTATGAAGTAAATCAAAAAAGTATAAATTAAATTGTGGAGGTACTTGATTAAATTTTTTTTTTTTTATAAAAAAACAATCTACCATTAACTTTAATTGTTAAAAATTGAATTCTGTATTCTATACGAATTATGAAAATCATTATATCTGGAATTTAATTTATATATATTTTTAAAGATACCTTTCATTATTTCTAAATGAGAAAGATGAGAGGAGAAACAAAAGGAGCAAAGGAAAAAGGAAAAAGAGATGAAGGTATTTGTTTCTCAATTTCAAAAAAAGAGCGTTTTTTCCTTTTGTTTTAGTTGACACTTGTCAAATTATGAATGGATGAACTTTTTCTTAATTAAAACCTTACCGTACATTTGAAAACTGTCCTATCTGGGGTGCCGCCCCCAGTACTTTTATTATATGTGTGTGTATATTGTATATTGGGTACAGATTTTTTATCCTATATTGATGTGTTATTTTGATGTAATATTAATAAAATATTAATAAAAATTTTATTTCTATCTTTTATATATTATTTTTTTAATATATTTTATATATTAAACCTTAAAAGATAAATTAAATTGAAAAATTGATCTTTTAATTATGCATGTTAAATTTTTACTATTTAACAGAGAGTGATACAGAATTATATAATTCAAGATCTTGAGCCTGTATATCCAGATAATTTTAATTGAAATTTTACCGAAAGCATATCGATTAACCACATTTTCAATTTTTATTAATGAACAAGGGTTGAACTATGACAAATAAAATATCTCAAGAAACCCCTTTAATTGGTTGACGTAAGAAAATTGGTTGAATTAGTTCATTTTACGCTTAACAATATCATTTTTTCTTTAAAAAATTTAAAATATTTTAAAAAATGAGATATTCATTTTCAAAAAACTCAAAATATAAATGTAAATATTTAACTGAAGACCAAGGGCAAGTACTTTTTTTTCGCCCTCTTTCTTTCTTTAGCTTAGTGACGCAGAGCTGGTTGCAGATCAAGGGGGTTCGGATTCGGGGCAGGTGTCGGTTCAACAAGTTTCGGTTCCACAATCAGCTCCACGACGTTCAGAACGTTTGAAGAAGAGGACGTGAGCTACTTACAACACCGAATTGATGCCGGGCATGATTCTCGAGGCAATTGAAACGAGCTCGGATCAGGCTCAAATTTGACTAGGTGACCTGGAACAGCCCAACGAACCAAAATCACTGCTATGTCGTGTGGTGCAAGGCATTTTTCGGCCATCCGGAGTCGTTTGGATGGAGTTTTGGGCAATTTTCTGTTTTCAGTGGCATTATCATAATTTTACAGTTTTAAGAGACAGTTTCATAATTTACTGTTTTCTAGGGGTATTTCGAAATTTCTTTACTTTTCATTTCCGATTAGGGTTAGCGTTTGTTTTGGGTTTAAGAATTGTTTTGCTGGTTTTTTTTTTTCCGCGGTTTTTTTTTTATGAATTAAAAGTTACCACCTTTTCGGCTTATTCGATTTTCAACTACTTCGAAAATTCGTTCTTCGCTTGATTTAATTTTCGTCTTCTAACTGCTTCTGCTGAAGTTTGATTGGAGGGAAAATTGAATCAGGTTTCTTTTTTTTTGTTTCTTGTTTTGCATGTTTCTGAACAAGAACAAACTTTTAAGTTCTGTCTTCCGAAGGTTTATCAGAGATTTCAGTGTGTTGATGGTACCCCTGACTTATCTTTATAACGCCGAGGTGTTTGAATGGGCAGAGGCACCTTAAGAGGCATTTGATGTGATAAAGGAAAAGCTGACGAGTGCCCAGTACTTGAACTACCGAATTTCCATAAGGTATTCGAAGTGGATTGTGATGCTTTGAAGGTGGGAATCGGAGTAGTTCTGAGCCAGGAGGGACGTCCGGTAGCCTATTTCAGAGAAAAACTTGGAGGGCCGAAGTTGAACTACGCAACTTACGATGTCAAGTTCTATGCCATAGTCCGAGCTCTTCAACATTGGCGGCATTATTTGATACAGCGGGAGTTTGTGTTGTATTCTGACCACCAGGCTTAGAAGTTTCTTCAGGGGCAGCATCGACTTAGTGATAGGCATGCCAAGTGGGTGTCAACGCTTCAGGAGTTCACATTCACCTTAAAACATAAGTCAGGTGTCGCGAATAAGGTGGCTGACGCTTTGAGTAGGCGACGATCGTTGCTTAACATGATGCGGGTTACCACCTTGGGCTTTGAGGGATTGAGAGAGTTGCTACAGGATGATGCAAATTTCGGTCCTATTGTGAAGGCTGTAGAGTAGTAGGAAAGGTGTGAATATGTGCTTCATGATGGCTATCTTTTCCGAGGTAACTGCTTACATATTCTTGACACATCGTTGAGATTGTTGATCGTTTAGGAATTGCACTCGCAAGGGCATTTCAACAAGGACAAGACAGTCGGCTTGATCGAGGAGAAATGTTACTGGTTGGGAATAGATAAGAGTGCCCAAGATTTTGTTAAGTGATGATGAGTCTGTCAGGTGTCCAAAGGAGGGGGCACTAATCAGGGTCTTTATACACCTTTATCCATTCCGGAAGAGCCATGGACGGATGTGTCAATGGATTTCGTATTGGGCTTGCCGCAAAAGCAGAAGGGGTTTGACAGCATCATGGTTGTGGTGGATAGGTTTAGCAAGATGGCCATCTTCATTGCTTGCAAGAATTCCATGGATGCGAGCAAAATTGCTGACTTGTACTTTGGGGATGTGGTGCGGAGATTTGGGATGCCAAGGAGTATCCTATCTAACCGGGATACGAAATTCATGAGCCATTTTTGGAGAGAGCTTTGGAAACGCATGGAGACTACTCTAAAGTTTAGCAGTCCATGCCATCCACAGACGAATGGCCAGACGGAAGTGGTGAATCGCACCTTGGGGAACATGTTGAGGGCACAGGTCAAGTCCTTTGGGACTTGGGATTCTGTGCTCGCAAAGATTGAATCGAGTTTAACTACTCTGTGAACAGGTCCACCAAATTTTCTCCTTTTCAGATTGTTTTGGGGTGAAATCCGAGCATGGATCGGGGTCAAATCTGACTGGGTGACCTGGATCGGGCCAACGAACAAAAGCCACTGTTGTGCTATGATGCAAGATGTTTTTCGGCCATCCGGAGTCGTTTGGATGGAGTTTTGGGCAATTTTATGTTTTTAGTAGCATTGTCGTAATTTTACAGTTTTAAGAGACAGTTTCATAATTTACTATTTTCTAGGGGTATTTTTGCAATTTCTTTACTTTTCCGATTAGGGTTAGGGTTAGGGTTTGTTTTGGCTTTAAGAATTGTTTAGCTGGTTTTTTTTTCCGCAGTTTTTTTTGATGAATTAAAAGTTGCCACCTTTTTGGTTTATTCGATTTTCGACTACTCGAAAATTTGTTCTTCGCTTAATTTAATTTTCGTCTTCTAACTGCTTGCGCTGAAGTTTGATTAGAGGGAAAATTGAATCAGGTTTCTTTTTTTTCGTTTCTTGTTTTGCACGTTTCTGAACAAGATTGCGTCACTTACTTAGCCAAAAATTCTATCAATCCTCCTTTCTCACCCAATGAATTCTAAAAATTATGTACCTAAAATTCTACAACAATGTAAGAGCATCCTTGGATTTAATTTCATTTAGTTTTATCTAAGTGTTTATTTATTTATTTGGAGCATGTCTGAAACTTACTTGTGATATGTTCTTAATTGTGTTTAAGAATGCTATGATCATGTATTAACAGAATGTCTTTAACAGTAAGTAAAGACACCAATTCCGGACGATATTTTCGACTTAGTAAAAGAAAGACCGTGTGCAAGTCATTCATCTTATCACAATATACAGTTGTGGCCACACTTATGATTTCTTGCATTAATCAGCCACCATGACTATTTAGCTAAGGCTTAGCTCCCAAGCTTAGCTCGGCGTGCTCAAAGTTGACCATGTCACACATATGTACTTAATTACAACTATTTTGCTTGGCTCTGCAACTCATCAAAACTAGAGTATATAGGAAGATTGAGTCAAACTCACAACCCGCAATATGCATGATAGGGTCAAAAATGGGCACCGAGTCACCCCAGAGATCCTGATGAAGCTCTGCGGTTAGCAGCCTGAGAAATGAAGAGAAACGGTCACCGGAGTAGGTTGTTGCCTGGGGAAGAGCTCCGATGCCTAAGTTAGTATATCTGAGAGATATGAAAGGTAAAGACCCTCATCTGTAAAGCGTAAAAGTTGCTTACTTCTGAGTTTCCTCGTCATTTGCCTCATTAGGTGTTTTGGTTAAGTAGTAAAAAGAGAAAGTCTGTTACCTCCTGGATTTCTACTCTATATTATGTAACAGTCGGCCATTAGGATAACTGTGGGATTCTGTTGAATCCCGCCAATTCCTCCTAGAATCATGGAGTTTCCTTGGGACAAGAGATTTTGCCATTCACATCTCTGTTGAGAGCTACAGGCTCGCTAACTAACCTTTAGACCAACTTCACAACCTCCCCGTGGATGTTAAGTGTCTCAAACATCTCTTCTAGTGAAGTCGTGCTGAGTAGTCCTTGGCTAGTGAGAGTGATTAGGAGTCACACACCGTTGGTCGTGGCATGGAAGATATATGAGACAAGTTAGAAGTTACCAGGTCGTGGGCTGAGCTCTGGTTGTGCCTCTCTCGAGCTCATTTAGGAGGTCGATAACCTCTAGGTCAATGACTTGGGAGGTCGGTGGCAGTAGGTCGCTGCCCACCTCTACTCGTTGACTTATTGAGTCTGATTTTCTGGTATTGAAGGCATGGGGCCTTTGGCCCATTTGGGTTGACTTATCTGGACCGCACCCATTTAACCTATAATTACCCCCCTTTAGGCCGAGTGAGCTCAGAGGTCGTTGGTGCCTAAATTACCATCTTCAAATGGTAGCCGTTAATGGGTCCGCCGATTCATTGTAACGACTAGCTTTGGGGGTTCCTTTCCATTCCCTTCTTTGGTTGAGTGCTGCAAGGAGGCTAATTATTTTTCGACCTCAATTGGAGTTGCACACCCATATTCGTTGTATGGAAGGTATGTGAGCATGGTTGGGGCTCACGAGGTCGTAGGTCATGGTCTGGTGTGGCCTCTATTGTGCTCATCTAGAGGTCGGTGACCTCTAGGTTCGTGACCTGGGAGGTTGGTGCTAGGAAGTCCCTGCCCACTCGTACCTCGGGACTCGCCAATCTGACCTTTAGGTATTATGAATTGCCATCTCCAAGTTACGAGTTTGACCTTCAGGCATTAAAGATTGCCATCTTGAGGTCAGGGACCTGACTTTCAAGTATTAAAAGTTGTCATCTCTAGGTCATGGGCCTGACTTTTAGGTATTTAGAGTTACCATCTTCAAGCCGTGGGGCTATCCTTCAGGCATTATGAGCTGAAATCTATAAGATGCGACCGTTGAAAGATCGAACTGTTTTCTTGCAACTACTCATGGGGCTAACCTTCAAGTATTAGGAGTTACCATCTTGAGGTCGCAACTCTTTGAAAAGTTGTGCTATTTTCTCACAACAACAATTTTTTTGGGAGAAGATGCGTTCTCTTAGTTTTGGAACACTCTTAGGCGGCCTAAATTGGAATGTCGCCCCACTTTATTTTTAGCAATATTCGACCCGTCCCAGACTTGAAGAAACGGCCCGCTTTTGTTTTAGGAGGAGGCTGAAGCATTTTTTAGGTTCTAATGGGTTCTAAATCGACGAGCCACTAAAGATTTGGAGAGATTGACCCGCTTCAGCTTGTTAGGGAAAACAAAGAGTTCTTGGTTCTTGGAAAGGTCGAGCCACTTACTCCAGGGGAAAATGAACCACTTCTGGGTACTTATATTAAAAGTTCTTCGAAACTTTTGAACTCTTTTGAAACTTCTTTACTTTCTTGCATCAGCCTTCTCCTTTCTGCTTCTGCTTGCTCTACATCTTTGACTGAACCTTTTCCACCAAAAAATGTCTACCATCTCTGACGCTTCCACCTCCCAGTTCGAAACACTGGACAATGGGATTTTCTATGATCCCCTTCTCTTTATCCTTGCTCTCCCTATGCCTAGTCTAACCTATGACCTAACTAAGCTTGTGGTCAGTTTTCTGGCTTCTTCTCTGGATCCTACCGACATCGGATGGATTGAAATGGAGAAGGGAGTTGATGACGACGATGCCACCACTGCCACTGGGGTTGAGCTCCCTTTCAGCACGCGTACTAAACCATAGTCCTGCATCACTACAGCCTACAGGGGGGCTTTTTTACCCCTTCCTCCATTCTCTGTTTTTGGACATAGTCTTGTTCTAGGGCATGCCTCTAGCTCACTTCACCCCCAACTGTATCCGGCTGATAGTTGTTTTCATAGAGACTTGTCATCTCTATAGAGTTCCTGTGTCTCTAGACCTCTTCAGGTGCTTCTTTAAGCTGGATGCTCCGTCAATCTTCAGTTCCTCTAAGAGGTACTTGAGGTTAGTTCCACGGCACCAGATAGTGGGCCTTTTCCCGCCTCCAGTCTGTAAATGGAAGTCCTAGTTCATTTTCGCCCATCTTCCACGTAGTTTGGTGGACAGGTATCCGGATTGGAACTTGAACCTGGTCTTCTACAATGAGCCTCACTTCCTACCCCGGCACTTAGGCAGCATAGGGATTTCCTGCTGGCGTTAGCTACTTCTAGCTGGCACAAGGTTGGGTGCACTTCCTTGCTCTAGCCAATGTCTTTCCTAAATGCCGTTGGCTAAGGGAGAAGGGTATTATGCAACCTCCCTGCGATCAGGATGAGGCTGAGGATTAAATATTCCAGTAAGCAACTCTCCTAAACTCAACTCCTTCTTCATTTTTTTGTATAACGGTTTTCACTTTTCCACTTGGTAGTGCTGAGGGATGCCTATTGGCTCCTCGGGACTGACCTCTATGGACCAGGTGCTGACTGGTTCTTCAGACCAGGTGCTGCCCACTTCCCTACAGTCTCCTCATCTGTAGGATCTGCTTCGACTCTGACCCTCGAAGCTCCTGCTACTCCTACTGGGCCTTCTATTCCTCCGAGCCGGGGAGGTTATAGGACTTGGGCAGCTTCCCGATGGGGCAGAAGAGGGCTAAGCCATGGTGGAAGGGGATCGGGCCATGACGGGGTAGGGTCGAGCCATGCCGAGGAAGGGCTATCCATGGCTCACAGGACTCAGGAGTCCTTCTCCAGGCTCGCCAATAGAGATCTCAAGCTCGAGGTATTACTCACCTTCATAGTTAGCCGGGGAGATTTTGTAATAGAATAGGACCTTTTAACCTTTTGTTTTTTGCATGTACAACGAATATTCCACAGTGGTATGTTTGTAGCCTTTTGTGGTTTTTTTCTTTCTTTTATACAACTGCTTCATTCTTTTTGTCAATGCTTTAAGCTTCATACTTGCTTCATATTTGCAACTTTTCAGCAATTACGTAATATATTTGAACTTGTTTTGGCACAATAGCAAATAACATAGGCATAATATCCACATAAGCCTGAAAAACTTAGCTTTAATCTATGCTTTGTTAAATCTAAATTGTTCAGGTCATTACCAAGCTTGGCAAGGTCCTTTTGACTGGTCTGCCCGAGCTCAGTTGATAGTTTAGTGAGGTCTGCCATGTCTTAGATGACTTTTCGGCATAGAACTTCTTTAGGTGGCAAGCATTCCAAGGCCTTAGGAGTTGCCTTCCTTCAAGGTCAGTAAGCTTGTAGCTTCCTCCTTTGTGTACCTCTTGGATTATGTAAGGACCTTCCCAGCTTTCCTGCAGCTTGGTCAGTAGCCTTTCTTGGTATGGTTTTGTACGCCCATAGTATACTTGGGATTTCATTTGGCCAGTTAGTCTTTTAACCTTCTTTCTCGGCTCGGTGAGTCTCTTCTTGAGTCCTTCCAAAATGGTCTTGTTTGTGGCCTTAGCCAAGCCATTAGCTTAGGGAAGAGCTACAGAGGTCAACCTCTGTTCAATGTTGAGATTTTCGTAGAAGGTCTTGAATGGGTCGCCAATGAATTGTTGTCCATTGTTGGATATGATAGCTCTAGGAATGCCAAATCCACAAACAATGTTCCTCCATAAGAATGACTGGACTTTTGGTGATGAAATTACTGTCATTGGTTCTGCGTCAACCCATCTGTTGAAATACTCCACGGCAACTATGAGGAACTTTACACCCCCCACTCCTTTTGTGAATGGTCCCAGGATGTCAATGCCCCATATATTGAAAGGCACGGATGTATCGATTGACTGGTACTTAGTGGGTGGTAGGTGTGATTTGTTTCCGTGTAATTGGCAACTAACGCATTTCTATATGACCTCCTCAATGTCTGAAACAATTGAGGGCTAAGGTCCTTAGGATTTTCTTGGTAGCGGTTTTAGCTCATATGTGTGATCCACATATTTAACTGTGTACCTCTTCAATGACATACTATCCTTCTCCCTTCCTTAAGCATTTGAGCATGGACCAAGTGTATGATCTTCTATATACCTCGTTCTCTCCTATTAGGAAGCAGCGAGGTACCCATCTCCGCACTTAACGAGCTTCTTTTGGATCTTGCGGGAGGTCGCCATGTTTGAGGAATTTGTAGATTGGATATCTCCAGTCTGCTTGATCCTCAATAACCAAACTCTCTTCTTGAGCTATGCTGGGAGAGTGCGACTATTCCACGAGCAGCTCGACATTCGTTCCAACTACCTTTCGGTATACTTTGGACAGCGTGTCTACTTCTGAATTTTGCTCTCTAGGAATTTGCTCGATTAGGAAGTAGTCA
This sequence comes from Parsonsia alboflavescens, assembly GCA_028571225.1. Taxonomy (NCBI): domain Eukaryota; kingdom Viridiplantae; phylum Streptophyta; class Magnoliopsida; order Gentianales; family Apocynaceae; genus Parsonsia; species Parsonsia alboflavescens. Next base: position 4,622 of record JAOXNR010042455.1, on the reverse strand, counting down.
AGTTTAGATACCATATCCATTACTCTTTTGAGATATTTGATCATGTTGTCTTCTCTTGCTTCGTATTCCCCAACAACTTGGCAGGCTATGACCCAAGAATCTGTTTTGACATGAAGCTTCTACACTTTGAGAGTTCTTATAAGCCTTAGACCTTCTAAGAGAGCTTCATACTAGGATTAGTTATTCGAGGTTGGGAAGTTGTACTTCAAAGAGTAAGGGATTCTCACTCCTTCAAGACTGATTAGCACAATTCTCACACATGCATTCTCTTTCCCCATGGCACCATCCATATACATGGTCCAGATACTATTTTCACAAGGGCATGGCACGCTCCAGTGGAGCTCTAGTTAACTCTTCTACGAAGTTTGAGAGAGCTTGCGCTTTGATAGCCTTCCTTAGCTCAAAGTTGATTTCATAACCTGAGAGCTTGAGGGACTATTTTATCGTTTTGCCTGATAGTTTAGGCTTTGCCAGAGCTTGCTTTAGTGGTAGGTTGGTTAAGACTCTTATAGGGTAAGCTTCAAAATACGGATTTAATTTCCTTGAGGTAATAATGATAAGGTACAAGAATTTCTCGAGGTCCGAATATCGAATCTATGGACCTCGGAGTAAACAGCTAACATAGTAGATAGGGTACTGTTGACCTGACCTTTCTACTAATATGACTGAGCTGACTACCTTCTCAATTGCTGTTAGGTTCATGCAAATTTCCTAACCCGACCTCTAAGAGACGAGCTGAGGGGGATTTCCTAGAAAGTCCTTTAGTTTGACAAATGTAGTCTGGTAGTGTTTGGTAGACTGGAAGTCCTTTGGCTTCTCTATGGAGTTGTAGAATTTCTCTCCTTTGTCCGCCATTTTACTAATGAAGGGCCCTAGTGCCGCCATCTTTCCTGCCAAACTCTCTACCTCTCCGAGGTTTCATGGAGGTTCCACATCTAGCAAGGATTTGAACTTGTCTGGGTTGGCATCAATGTTTCTCTCTAAGATCATGAAACCGAGGAATTTGCCTGCTGAAACTCCGAAGGTGCATTTCTCCGTAAAAAGCTCCACTTGAGCAGCTTTCAGGATTCTTTCCCTTATATCCTTGATAAAATCTTTTGAGGTCTTGGACTTGATCACTACCGCTTGAGCTGTTTCTTGAAGACTTTATGCATTGCCCACTGGAATTCAACTACTACGATTTTCAAGCCAAAAGGCATCTTAGTGTAACAATAGGTCCCGACCTTTGTGATGAATTAGGTCTTTTCAATTTCCTCAATGGCCACTGGGATTTGGTGGTATCCGTTGTAAGCATCTAGGAAACACACCAATGGTACCTAGCTGTTGAGTCCACCATCTGGTCCATGCCGGGAAGGGGGTAGGAGTCCTTCTGGCAATACTTGTTGAGTGTGATTTGTTGGCCAGCCATTCAGGGTATACCAATTTTTTCAGAATTCCAGCGTCAAGAAGAGCTTGGACTTCTCGAGCTATGACCTCATTGCGCTCAAGGGTGAAGGTCCTCTTCGTTTGTTTCATCAGTTTGACCCCTGGCTTGAGCCCGACTCGGTGTTCAGCAATTGCTCAGTGACCCAAAATGGAAATTATAGTGGGAAAATTAGAACCTCAACTGTAATCAACTTCACGCGAAAGTCTTATTACAGGAAAGGACGATTCAAGAATAAAACGATAATATTCTTGAGACACTATGATACTCGAAATTTTATTGAATGAAAACTTGAAAGTTTCAAAACATCAAAATCTACCAACAATCAAACGAAAACGGCAATAAATAAACCCTAAATCGAAAGTAGGAAATATTACGAAAAGATCCCAAAAGTTTCTAAAAATTACAAAAAACAGGAAAAGGCCCAAAAGTCCATCAAGATGACCCTGAATGGCCAAAAAAAGGCCTTGGTCACAATTGTGGGTCTTGCTCACCGGACCGTCTCGGGTCGACCCGTCAAATATGAGCCCATTCTGACACTCCCACAACTTTTCAGTTTTTTCGATTCGACCCCAAAAACTTTTCCGATGAACTCCAATTGCCTTGAAACTTCTCCTGCAGCCTCTTGGACCTGCGTGGGCCCTCCTGAATATCTTCAAGGTGGCTAGGCTACCAGGAAATGACCATCAAGTTTTCTTTGAGGGAGTCTACTAGTTTCCCTTTGATTTTTAGAGGTATGAGCTCTCCAATCTTGATCCCTTTCTTAGGGAATTTGGGGTTGAGAAAGACCTTCTCTCCTCTATCCAAAGCCTAGATTCGAAGGTGGTCATCCTCCTTTGGGTGGTCAATGCATTCTTCCTGCATGATCTCTGGCAAGCTTTCTTTGTTACCCTCAGCTAGGTAACATTCTGCTGTTTTCTGAGGTCCATCCTTTGGAGTGAGGTCTTTCCTATCCCGTTTTGATTTTTGTGGACTCCTTGGATGTCCTCTATTGTCTCTTTCTACGGTTGAGGTGAAGATAGTTATCTTCTTCTGGACCGCTGTTTCTTCAGCCTTTATTAATTTTTCTAGGAGTGTTTGGAGCTCCTTGATTATAGATGGCATCATTTTTCTGCTCGATCTCCACTGCTTCATCATTGAAATGACTGTAATAGCTTCGCGTGCTCTCACCGACCTTCTGTTTTATAAGGAAGAGGTCGTTGATATCTTTTTCGGGCCTCGTGCTACTTTGGTAGGTCTTAAAAAATAGCTCCTTCAGTTGTGTCCAGCTTGAAAACTCAAGAATGGCCTTGAACTAGGACTGGGCCTTTTTTGTCAATGTTGACCAAAAGGCTCTCCACTTGACGTGGTCGGGGTGCTCGTACTTCTCCATGTAGGAGACGAATTCATCAATGTGTTGTTGAGGTTCCTCAGTACCATCGTATTTTTTCTCCAGTTGTGCAGTTTTGAAGCCTGATGGCATCCTTATTGTTTGGATGTTGTGGACAAACGACGAAGGCTCAATAAGGTCCACTGTGCTCTATAGTTCCTTATTGCTAGGGGAGTTTCTCTCCTCGGTGGATTGGGGGCTACCCCTCGAGCATTTTTGCCTGTCATTTCGTTCAGGCCATGATGAGGTGGCAACCTTGCTCCAAGAGGAGTTTGTAGTGAGCTCCCCAACTCTTCAAAACCTGTATTCTACCGATGGCTCAGAGAGATGGTAGCTTGATTGAGCCTGTCTCTTAGGTCGTACCCCCTTTCAAGGTTGAGGGTTTCTCTGAGATTGGAAATTTACCTTTTTCCATTGGTGGATTCTTCACTTCAATTCCCTTGGACTTCTTCATAAAAGATGGCTTAGTACCACTTGTTCCTCCCTTTGACCAAGAAGATTGTACCTTTGAAGAAGATCCTCCAAAATTAGAAGAATGCCCTTGGCTCCCAAATCCTGATTTTTTGCCTCTTCAATTGTTTCTCCACTTTAATAGCCAAGTGAAGTATTATTCCATACTAGTATATGTTTGCAATTCAATTGTTACCAATTTCTCTATTCAAATCACTCAAGAATCTTGACATAGTTGCTTCCGCATTCTCTCAAATGTTGGCTCTAATCATGGTCAACTCCATCTCCTTGAAGTATTCATCTACAGACTTGCTTCCTTAGTTGAGAGTTTGCAATTTCAAATATAATTTCCTATAATATTAGGGGGGATAAACCTTCTCATGATCAGCTTTAATTCCCCCCAAGAATCAAACAGAGGATAACCACCACACCTTCTATTGATCCCCAATTGATTATATTCTTTTATATTGGCTTGTCACAATGCAAAGGATTTAGCCCCAGATAATCTTTATATGTTTCGCATGCTGTGTTGGTTCCAGAATCCTGCAGGATGGTTCAGATTTGGGAGGAGATGTAGGATGTAGGTGTTTTCCTTTTCAGGAATCTCCATTTCATTCTCTTTTTCTTCTTGTGATGGCCTTTGAATTTTTGAGAAGAAAACCTTTTGAAAGGAGGCCTTTTGAACTTGTGAGGTTTGCAATCACAAAGGTCACGATCATTGCATTTGATTTTGAAGTGTTTGTCTGAATAGGCTAGTGCCAGTTCAGAGGACTGCTTTTGAAACCGCTTCCAAAATCTGAGTTGGACACAAAGTCTTCCTAAGGCTTGTTGCATGATTGCCCATATTTGGCCAAATGTAATGCCTTCTTATTGCTAAGTGGTATCATGAATCTGGCTTATGAATTCATCAGCTAACTCTTTAGGGACTGAGTTGACAAAGGCTTTTTTGAGACTAATATCATCCATTTGGTTGATGATGTAGAATCTTTTGCACCTTCGAGCGTAGTGTTTCTCAAGATCCTTTGGAAGGATAGAGCAGCATTTCATTTTTTAGAAATTCAACACGAGCAGTGGTGATATCATGGTCAACATCACCAATAAAATATCTGCGAAGATTGATAGTAACTCCTTCTGGGGTTTCTCGTTGGAGAAACTATTTTTGTCGGTATTCACCAAGTGGATTCAAAAAATCTCTTTGTGAACCTTCAAAACGAGCTACAAACCTTTTGAGAACATCTCTCCATGCATTTTGTTGAAGATCAGTGGTCATCCAAGCATAAAAGGATTGGAACCGTTCATGCCGTTTGGATGGTGGTAAATCATCTAATGTGAACTTTGTAGAAAAATGCTCAGCAAGTGACTGTGGTCTAGGTCGTCTTG
>JAOXNR010042444.1:7845-19602 GCA_028571225.1 Parsonsia alboflavescens | reverse complement strand
GGATTCTATTTCCTAGTCTGATTAGGAATACAGAACTCCTACTATTATAAATAAGGATGAATGCCTAAGAGCTGGAGCAGAGTTTTTGATGAATTTAAGTTGCCTCTTTTCAGCTCTTGCGATTTTCGACTACTTCGAAAATTCATTTTCACTTGATTTTAATTTTCGTCTTCTAACTACTTGCATTGAAGTTTGATTAGCAGGAAAATTGAATCAGGTTTTATTTTTGTTTCTTGTTTTGCAAGTTTTTGAACATGAACGAATCTTCAGATTTTGTTTCCGACTGAGTCAGAAGGCCTCCTACAAGATTTCATCCCCAAAAATGTAGGGTCAGTAAACCCACCACCAACAGCCCTGCAAAATCAAAGGGCCTCAGTTGATGAAATAATCACCATCGAGAGTAAATCGAACTGAGCTCAACGGGGAGATTCAGAACCCCTAACGGTGTCACTCCAGATCAGCGACTTCCTAGTGAGGAAAATCTTGGTAGACACCGGAAGTGCAGTTAATGTCCTCTATCGCAAGGCCTTTAATTTGATGGGGATCGACAAAAGCTCACTGCAGAATTAGACACTACACTGACTAGTTTCAATGGCAGTACGACCTATTCTGATGGAATCCTGAGAGTTCCAACAATAGAGGTCACCGAGATGATGTACTGGATGGTCGTAGATGCTCCTAGAACCTACAATGCCATACTTGGCCGCAGGGGGGTTATGGACCTAAAAGCAAAGATCTCACTGCGCAGTTACAACATGAGAATCTAGGTCGAAGAGATCTCCCGAAAGAGGATGACCACTTTAGAATTCAGGCAGTCGAAAAGGATGAGAACGTCTTCCTCAATCCTAAATTCCCTGAGAAAGGGATTAAAATTGGAGAGCTCCTGCCCCCAAAGATTAAAGGGAAACAAGTGGATTCCCTTGAAGAAAATATGGAAGTCTTCGCCTGGCAACCCAGGGACCTCGAAGGAGTTGACCAGACCATTGCGGAACACAAGGTCACGCTCAAGCCAAGGTCAAGTCGATGAAGAAAAGGAATTGGACCTTTGCCCCTGAGCGCAACGAAGCCATAGCAAAAGAAGTCCAAGCTCTTCTTAACGCTGGGATTCTGAAAGAAGTGGTGTACCCAGAATTTCTGGCCAACCCTGTGGTGGTACGAAAGAAAGAGAGGACATGGAGAATGTGTGTAGACTTCAGCACATTGAACAAATTTTGCCAGAAGGACTCCTACCCCATTCCCAGCATTGACCAGATGGTAGACTCCATAGCCAGATACCAGTGGTTGTGTTTCCTTGATGCATACAAAGCGTACCACCAGATTCCAATTGCTCCTGAAGACATGGAAAAGACCTCCTTCATCACGGAGGTCGGGACTTATTGCTACACTAAGACACCTTTCGGTTTGAAAAATGCCGGGGCAAAATTTTAGCTAGCGATGCACAAAATTTTCAAGAAACAGCTCGGGCAAAACATCGAGGTTTATGTGGATGACATAGTGATCAAGTCCAAAACTATAGAATATTTCATAGGAGACGTCTGAGAAACCTTCCAAACCCTAAAGACTGCTCACATGAAACTCAACCTAGAGAAATGCACCTTCAGGGTCTCTGCAGGAATGTTTCTTAGCTTCATAATCTCAGCTTGAGGTATTGATGCCAACCCAGACAAGATCAAAGCTCTGCTAGATATGGAACATCCTAGAAACCTCAAAGAAGTACAGAACCTAGCAGGAAAAATGGCTGCTTTAGGACGCTTTGTAAACAAGATGGAAGACAAAGGAGAAACATTTTATGACGTAATAAAAAGGCCAAAGGACTTCTAGTGGTTTGGAAGCTGTCAAGAAGACTTCATCAAGCTGAAGAACTTTCTGTTTAAACCTCCTCAACTTGTTTCCCCAAGATCAGGAGAAGAAATCTGTATGTACCTGACTGCGACAGAAAAGGTAGTGAGTTCGGTATTAACAGTAGAAAGGTCAGGTCAGCAATTCCCCGTTTATTATGTTAGCCGTTTACTTTGAGGCCTAGAGACCAAATATACGGACCTCGAGAAATTTCTGTACCTCATTATTATCATTTCAAGGAAATTAAAGCCATATTTTGAAGCTTATCCGATAAGAGTCCTAACTAACTTACCTCTGAACCAAGCTCTGGCAAAGCCTGAACTCTCAGGTAGGATGATGAAGTGGTCCCTCGAGCTCTCTGGGTACCAGATTCAATTTGAGCCAAGAAAACTATCAAAACTCAAGCGCTCTCAAACTTTGTAGAAGAATGTACCAGAGCTCCACTGGAGCACACAGACACTTGTGAATGCAATATTTGGATCATGTTCACGGACGGGGCTACGGAGAAGGAAAATTCAAGTGCGGGAATTGTATTGATCAACCTTGAGGGAGTGAGAATCCCTTACTCTATGAAGTACAATTTCCCAACCTCGAATAATGAATCCAAATATGAAGCTCTCTTAGTACGTCTAAGGCTTATAAGAGCTCTCAAAGTGCGGAAATTGCACGCCAAAATAGATTCACAAGTAGTACCTAGCCAAGTAGCTAGAGAATACGAAGCAAGAGAAGACAACATGGCCAAGTATCTCAAAAGAGTCAGAGACATCATATCAAAACTTGACTACTTTCTCATTGAACAGATTCCCAGAGAGCAAAACTCAGAAGCAGACACTGTCCAAGGTTTACCAAGAGGTAGCTGGAACCAATACCAAGCTACTTGTGGAACATTTACACTCTCCTAGCATCAATTACAGAAAGTCTGTTTTTTCTCCACTTCACTCAAGAGATTCTCCGATCTTCTATTTTCCTTTCTGTTCACCCAGACAGATAGGGAATAGATTAGAAGATCTTATGCAAGTAGATCAAGACGTCCAGATCCATTCCGCAAGACAAGATCTCCACGAATCATCATTCCAGGTATCGTTCTCGAACTCCAATGTGAGAAAGTTTTTAAAATCCTGGGACTCCGGATTCGTTTCCTCGTGGATTCGGGATCCGGTTTCCCCTTCATGAAATACCAGCCAATCAATGCCTTAGTACCATTTGACATATCGGGAATTGACATCCTTGGACCTTTCACGAATGGAGTGGGGGTGCAAAATTCCTTATAGTTGCTGTAGAATATTTCACCAGATGGGTTGAAGCGGAATCGATGACAGTGATCTCATCTCAAAAGGTTCAATCGTTTGTATGGCGGGACAGCAGAAGTTACAAACTGAAAGATCCTAGAAGGGGCTAAAAAAGAGGCTCATTGAACCTGAGAAAGATGGTCGCAATGCGGATTGGCCAAACAAGATCCCCAGCATACTGTGGGCATATAGGCCCACACCTAGAAAAGCTACTGGAGAAACTCCATTTAGTCTATGCTTTGGAACAGAAGCAATAATGCCGATTGAGGTTGGGGAAACGCCTTTATGACTGGCCAAGTACAACTCAGTCTTAAATGAGGGGTAGAGAAGAGCAGAGCTCAACCTCCTCGAAGAGGTCATAAACAAGGCAACTGAAGCGGACAAGACATACAAAAGGTAAAAGGTAGGTAACAAATTTTTTCAACAAGCGAGTGAAAGAAAGACAGTTCGCTATTGGAGAAATGGTCCCCAAAAGGTGAGATGTTGGCAAACAAGGTCAATTGACCAAGCGACAAGAAGGTTGGGAAGGACCCTACCTAATCCAAGAAGTTCACAGAGGAGGGAGCTACAAGCCAGCTGATCTTGATGGAAGACAACTCTTGAGACCTTGGAATGCCTGTCACTTAAAAAAGTTTTATGCCTAAAGGTCATCTAAGATAACAAAGACCTCATGGACCTGCCGTTTACACTCAACAATGACCTCAAAGAGCTCAGCATGATTTAAAGCTAAGTTCTCCTAAAGTTTATGCAGTCATTATGCATGTATTAATCTAAGTTACCCGAATGACAGTTCAATTATGCAAGCATAGCATTGTTGAAAAAATATGAGTACGAAGAGTAGAAATATAGCTCGAAGCAGGGACAGAGAAATACTAAGCAGTTTATAAAAAAAAGACAAAAAATAAAACAGAAGAGCCACAAACAGACTCTCTGTGTTGTATCAAGTGCAGAAAAATAAAGCAGAAGGCCACAAACAAACCCCTACAAAATATCTAGTACTCAACAAAACGTATATTCATCCCAATGCTATTATAAGATTTCCTAGGAGGACAGGTAAGAGTCAGAGCAGGAGATCTCAATTGGGGGACCTTGAAAAGGTTCCGCGTACATGGCCATCATCTCAGCTCTGCGATGAACGAGAGGACGGGTCCTACTCGCCACCCTAAGAGATCCAACATCACAACCTGGCCCCATACTCCCGCGGCCTTGTCCCAGTCTGCCAAGATGCATAGCAGCTCGAGTCATGCGACCTCTCCCCCGTGCGGCGACAAAATTCCCCATAGAGGTCGAAAGCCCCCCACCATTACTTGACTCGGTAGCACTTTGGCTTTGGCCCTCCCCTTCTCGGCCTGCTCCGTAAAGCCAATCAAGGCCTCTCAACATTGTTAAAAAAAAAAAAAAGAGGGGCTATTAAGCATATAGAAAGAATAGAAGCAGCAAAGAAGCCAACTTTAGAATGATCACTTATTGGAGGGAGCAATTCCCATGCTTGCACGGATCGATGGGAGGTTACATAACATCCTCCAACACAAACCCGGGGTTCCAGGAAAGACCTCGGCCAGACAGAAGAGAGGCACCGGACCCTAGGCCAGCCAGAATAGGCCAAGTTCATTAAAAGATCTCTGTGCTGCACCAGGCTAGGGATGAAGGGAGGAAGCTCATTCGAAAAAAGAAGGGTTAAGGTTCCAGTCAAGGTGTCTCTCCATCAATGAATCATCAAATCGGACAAAAAGAAATTGGGATTTCCAGTTCACCTCTAGAGAGTGAACATAGCCCAATATTGGATGCTGCAACACCAAGCTCAGGTACCCCTTGGAAGAACTGAAGGTAGAGGGAACCTCTAGCTTGAAAAAGCACTGGAAGAGCTCCAAGGATACTGGAACTTGGTAAAGATGGCAGGTTACTATGAAAGTGACTATCATCCTGATGGAATGGGGAGTAAACTGGGCCAAGGGCACCTTCCAAAAATGGACTATGTCCATATAGAGGGGATAAAAGAAAGGAAGAAGGAGCCCTCGCCAAAGACTGGTGTGATGAAGAATGACATGACTGGTACGTTGAGAGTGAGGGCCCTCAATCAGTGTGGCAGCAGTGAAATAACCCTCCTTTGCTACCATCTCCACTTTGAGAGCCCTGATGTCAGCAGGGCTCAAAGAAGAGTCCTGAAAGGGCACCCCAGTCTCAGCTCGGTCATGAGTTAGACAGGGGATGTCATGAGAATGGGGAAAGTAAGGAGAATCATAGAAAATCTCATTAGCTAGAGATTCAGAGTTTGAGGTGTGTGAACTGGAAGCTATGGTAGCCAAGAAGGTTTAGATGACAGCTCAGACAGGGAAAGGACCCAGTGCAAGGAACTGCAGAGAGATAGAAGATGACTCAGAAAAAAGAAATGATGAAGAAGAAAGATGCGATAGATTCTTCAAAGTTAAGAACGCCTCAGTTTCTCACTAAGGAGTCTTTGGCCTTCTAAAACAGGTCATTTTCCCAGATTTGGGGCTGGTTGGTGTTTCAAAAACAGAACTCGTTCCAACTTCCTCGCACAAAATAGAAGAAAACGTGCATCATTTTCCTTAGAAACATGATATGGGTCAGAGCAATCGAAACCCGAACCAGACAATCTTCAAAGATCTTCTCACAAGTTTGATAGCAGATGCCTCCTTCTTACTGATTGACATTCTCCGCTTGGCCAACTTCTTTTTCTTGGATTTTACATGCGGGTCCATAGCCCCTGAGACCACTCTCCTAACAGTGCTTGTGGATGGACTCAGCTTGAGGAGAATGCTGGGATTCTTTAGAGGATCGTTCTTCAGTGGTGTTATCTCAATCCTCCAATAATGATCTCCCCCCAGGCTTCCAGAAACTGTCCCAATGATTGCGGCTTACAGATGGTAGCCCTTAAATACCTGAAAGCCAAATCAAAGACTTCGAGATGGTATTTTTTAATACTTGAAAGTCAGACCCACATCCTGAAGATGGTAATTTCTGATACCTGAAAGAAGGGTCCCCAGCCTTAAGATGGTGATCTTCAATGCCTGAAGGTCAGACTCGCGACCAATAGATGGTAATCTATAATACGCGAAGGTCATGTTGGCAAGCCTCGAGGTGTGAGTAGGTTAGAACATTCTACCACCACCCTCACGGTTCACCGACCTTGAGGTCACTAACCTCTGAATGAGCATAACAGGGGCCTCACTAGACCACGACCTACGACCTTGTGAATTCCGGCCTTGCTCATGTACCTTCCATGCCGTGACCAGGTGTGCACAACTCTACTTGAAGCCATAAAATTATAAAGCTAGCTTGTAACTCTCGACTAGAGACACGAATGAAATGGTACCCCAGAAATTACTTACTGCTAGGAATCAGTAGACCCAATGGTAGCAATGACTTGAAGATGGTAATTTAGGCACCAACGACCAAGGAGCTCACCGGGCCTAAAGGGGGGTAATGATGGGTGAAACAGGTATGGCCCGAACTAGTCAACCCAATTGGGCCAGAGGGCCCCTTGCCTTCAATACTTGAAAGCCAAACTCACAGAGTCAACGAGGACACGTGGGTATGCGACTCACTACCACCGACCTCCAAAATGAGCTCAAGCTGAGGTCTTGAAAAACCCCGACTTCGACCTAACAAGCTCCGATCCGAATCATAAATCTTCCATGCCATGACCACAGGTGCACGACTCCTAGTCACTCCAAGGGGACAAGGATCACTCGGTGTGACATCACCATAAGAGATGTTCGAGCTTCTCAGCATCCACGAGGAGGTCACAAAGTTGGTTTGAAGGTCGGCTAGTGGGCTCGTAGCTCTCATAGAGATGTGAATGGCAAGATCTCTCGTTCCAGGGTAACTTCGAGATCCTAGAAGCAACTGGTGGGATTTGATTGAATCCCACGGTTATCCCAATTACCTACCGTTACGTGATGGAGAGTCAAATTCCAGGAGGTAATTGACTTTCTCTCTCTACTTAAACAAAATACCCAATCAGTCTATGGACTAAGCAACTCTAAGCTTGGCCGAAGAACTGTCCTTTACCGGAAAACTCTTCTAGAATACTGACTTAGACATCCGAGCTCTTCCTCGAGCGACAACCCACCCCGGTGACCTCTCTTTCTTATCTTCTCAGGCTATTGACGGCGGAGCTCCATCAGGATTTGTGGGGTGATCCGCTCCATCACATTTGAACCCCATCAATATATATATATATATATATATATATTTGTATGGATAGAATGAAATATTTTCTATAATTTTGATTATAATATCACCTTATCATAATTATTTTCAAATAAATATTAAGTTATACAAATAATAAAAAATTCCTGTCCAAACAAATATATATATATATATATATATTTTTTTAATATGCTCTTCATAATCATTTACATACAAATCTTATTTAATTGAGGATTAAAATAAATTTATCAAGGTTAAATTTATCATCAATTGTTAGGCATACCATTTAAAATTAATCTTTTTTTTAAAAAAAGGGTTTTTCTTATAGATTGAGATTCTATTTTAGAAAGAATAAGTTACAAAAAGTAAGAGCCTACAAATTTTATTTTTCTTAATTTATAAGTTATAGGGAAAAAATATCTAATGTTAACATTTTGCTCAATTGATAGAAAAATTATTGAAAATCCTAAAAATAAAAAATGTCCATAAAAATATTCTAATATACCTTTTTGTACAAATATGTTGGGATCAAGTTAATAATTTTTTTCCTCATAAAAACAATTTAGATCATCAAATCATTCCGTTGAAGTTTATATTAATAAAATTTCATACTTACAAATAGTTTGAATGAAATTAGAAAACTTTTTTCCCTACAAATCTTGCAGAATTAAATTAGAAATTTATTTCCAGATAATTTTTTAAAATTAAAAAAATTAAATTCGATTCTTCACTAAAACATGTCTATGGTTCTACTTTATAATCTGTGAATAATCCAATTTTCTCATACAAAATGATTACATTTTCTATTAATAAATAATTTTTATGTTGAAATTCAATAATGGTAAATCTTTTAAAATTTAAATTAATATTTTTCCCTAAAGTAATTGTGAAGGAAATGTAATATTATCTTTTTAAATTTTTTTTAATATTTTCTTGCAAAATATTTGTTTAAATTAAACTAAAAAAAAAAGATATTTTGAACTTAAAGACTTATTCGTAGAAAATATTTAACAATTTATTTTAATATAAACAAAACTATCCTCTCTCTCTCTGCATTAATATATATATTTATATATATATATGAATATTTTGAAATTTTTTTAATGTTTTTTCAAAAATCAAATCTCATATAAATTCTTCAAAACAAAATCTCGTAATTATTTTGCCAAATGAATATTGTGTTATTAGTTTTTGTAACTAAATTCGTAATCCTTTGCCGATGAATATATATTTTTTAGTTAAATTAGTTAAATTTCCTTTTTGCAAAAACCTTCATTAAGCCCACGACAAATATAATTACGAATCTTTTGTAAAATAACTGAGATTATATTTATTTATATTGTTCATAATAATAATAATAATAATAATTTTTTTTAAACTAAAGCATGAAAAAATAAATATTATTGTACTTATGTACATGTGTGTCAATCAAAATATTACTAAATTTCCATGAAAATCTTGATGACCTATAATTTTTTCTATTTTCGAATCTTGTTAAGGACAAATATAGAGGATACATTAGACAATCCTGATGGAATATAGAAAAGGATAAAAGTCCTAATCGAAATAAACTTAGTCTTACAACCAAGATTTATTTTTATTTCATAAGAAAAATGAAAAATAAATATTTCTAAGTGAATATTATAAGAGTTTTTATATATATAGTATACTTTTTTTTAATAAAATGATTTATTTTATAAACTCAAGTTAACATTTGATTTTCAAATTAAATTATAAACTTAAGGTTTTAAATTGTAATTTAAATTAAATCCTTAGAATTGACACTTGAAAAATAAATCAGTTTGTTGTAAAATTAAAATTTTATTTTAGAAAACATCAATCTTTTAGAATTATTTTAGTTTATTTATGCACACATGTAAAAAGTAAACCAACAGTTATTTTTTCATATAATTTCAGTGGAAGTTAAATTAATTAGATAATTTTTTCATAATTATTAAAATTTTCTTCATATATTTTAACTTTGGTACAGAAAAAAAAAAATCCATCCAAAATTGAAGATCGTAAAATGACCTTCATTTTGGTATTAAGTTAATTTTGTCATCAAACTAAACTCTTCTTAAAAGAATAAAAGTAAAGTTTTACTTAATAATTCTTTTCGATATCAATCTTTTCTCTTTTAAAACTAAATAAATAGATTTATATAAATTCTTTTGTAGTGGAAAAAAAAATTGCATCCAATTGAAGATCGTAAAATTTTATAATGTACAAAATTCTTTTTTTTTTTTGTTAAATTAATTTTGTCATCAAACAAAATCTATTTTAAAAAGATAAAAGTAAAGTTTTATACATAAATATTTAAAAATATAAATTAATAAATTTATTTTATGTCAATCTTTCATGTTTTAGAATTAAAATATATGAATTTATTTAAACTCTTTTATAATATTTATTTGATTAACGAACTTTTATCATACAAATATTTAATACAAAATGTTTCAAAATTAAATCTAAATAAATTGACATATAAGTACCAAAATAAAACTACGATAAGACCTTCCTTCTACCCTATCCTTTTCATGGTACACATCTCTGCAAAATCCAATAATTTAGAATGTTACCATAAATAATTCTGAATAAATAAATTGAAATTATTTAACATAAAGAATAAAATGACATGATATGAGTTAAACTCCAAATCTTTTTGTTCACTAATTTTTTTGTAAAAAAATTAATATTTTATATTATAGAATTAAATTCATAATTTTCCAGTACTAATAGGGTCCACATATAGAATTAAATTCATAATTTTTCAGTACTAATAGGGTCCACATCCAATATTTTGGAATTAAATTATTCAAACAATTATGAAAATATTTTAAAATTAATTCTAATGACCCAAGGAATTATAAAAAATTTTTTAAAAAATATGTTGGACCTAAAGTTTAAAAATTATGTCAATAATAAGTATTTTTTTATCAGTCACAAAAAACACAATATGAATAAGAAAACCTACACCAAAAAAAAAAAACACTGGAAAAGATTTAGAAAGAATAAATTTTAGTCTAGTAATAAATCTTTTATATATAAGATAGAAACTAAATAATTCTAATTAAACTAAACTTGTTCATTGTTT
Organism: Parsonsia alboflavescens; assembly: GCA_028571225.1. Lineage (NCBI taxonomy): Eukaryota > Viridiplantae > Streptophyta > Magnoliopsida > Gentianales > Apocynaceae > Parsonsia > Parsonsia alboflavescens. Next base: position 9,204 of record JAOXNR010042444.1, on the reverse strand, counting down.
ATCTCATAAGATAAAAATATAAATTACACTCCATATGGAATGCATTGTTAGGTCTCTAACGGTCAAAGTTAACATTTAATTATCTTTTATTAAAAAATAATAATAAATTTGATGAAGCACCCCTTGGATTTAGTTTATCTTTTAGGATATAATATATAAAATATATTTATAAAAAATTAGTTTTTTTATCGAAGATTTTTTTTAAAAAAAAATATTGACCGTTAGAGACATAACATTGTACTCCATACAGATTGCACTAATGCGGTGGCCATACAAGTACACTCTATAGCATGGAATACACTGTTAAGTTTCTTACGATCAAAATTAATGGTTTATTATTTTTTTATTTAACCCGATGGCCATTGAGGTATTGAAATGTCCCTGTTGCTGTACACGGCCTCCAGTCACCTTCTTCGCAATCTGCAATAATTTTGAATCAATAATATACATGATCAAAAAGAAATTAACACGGCAAAATTAAGATTTTAGTTTTGAGAATGAAAGTTAAATTATACAAAGCCAAATGGTAATTTAATTAGTACATGAAATATTATTGAAGGAAAAGAACAGCAGAGTGATGCGGGTGAAAGATCGGGTGCTTGAATTGGGCAATAGGAGTAGGTCGGAGCTTTGCAGGGATCTCCTGAGGCTAGTGAGAATCTTCCCAAACTAGGTCTGCAAGAAATAAGTTAGATGAAATTGGGTAACGTCCCAGTTCAACTCTAATGCTTAAGTTAGTTTAAATGGATTGATAAAATAGTAAAGATAAAGGGACTTAAAAGTGGTGTGTTTTGGTAAGTGTGATTTAACTTTATTTATAGGGGAATCTCAAGAGTCTGGTCAATTGTCCTCTATCAATGTCTGACAATTGTCATGTCTTGTCAACTGATTTGACATTATTCTATGCCTTGTGATATAAAGGCTATTTATTGTGTGGTGAATGACCATATTTAATGATTAAATGCTCTCTTAATTATTGAAGCTTGATGGTTGACATAATATATCATTGCGAAACTCCACCGACATAGATTGTGCTTTTATAATTATTTCACTTTTGCTCTGTGTGTATGAGTCATCATTATGGTGCCAAAATAGCTATATACTTAGGAATATACATCAGATGCCTTTCAATTTTGGAATAAAAAGAGTAGGGATGTAATTTGAGAGATGAATATACTTGGGAGTATATATCATATCTCTTTCCCTTTTTAGAATAAAAAGAGTAGGGATGTAATTTGAGAGATGAATTTACTTGGGAGTATATGTCATATGTCTTTCAATTTTTTAAATGAAAAAGGTAGGCAGGGAATTCAGAAATGAATATACTGGGCAGTATATACCCTATGCGGGGGGGGGGGG
>JAOXNR010042433.1:0-19603 GCA_028571225.1 Parsonsia alboflavescens | reverse complement strand
TAACAATTTATATCTTTGTGGTCTAGTGTGCATCCTCATTGTTGACTTTAAATTCTTGTTCATCTTGTTTGAGATGCACTCCATTCTGATTCATATGAGAGGAAAATTCATGCTTGTTGATGATAATTGCTTGTTCGAGATTGATGATGAAGCATGTCATATTGAGAAGTTTACTTGAGTTGAAATTTTTAAGTTTCATGACTTAAATAACCACATGAATGCTTGGATTCCATATTTTCTTGAGGTTCTTAGATTTAAAGCTTATGATGTTCATGGTAATATGCTTAGAATATTATCTTATGTGTTCTTGATTGTCCCAAGCATGATGTCTTTGAGTTGTTGAATCTTGAGAATCATGAAGTTGATTTGGTGAGATATGTAAGTGCTATCACCTTGAATGTCTTGTTTAAAAAGCATGTCTTAGGATTACATATGAAAAAGAAGCCTATGATTGTTGGAGCATTCCTGTTTATATCATGTGAAAAGATTATTTATGATGAGAAGTTGATCTTCAATGAAGTTGAACTTTATGAGGATGAAATCAATGAGTTTGCTATCTGCTTAATCTCCATTTGGCATGATTGATGGAACTACATGATGTTACGATTTGAGTTTTGTGCCAAGAATAAAGATATGTTGAGATTTTGGAAATTTTGGAAATATCCCCTGTTTTTAGAAGAGCATAATGCTATCCATCTTGATGAAAGTTTGAATCCTAGCAAATGTGAGCGCTATTTTCTTATTCATTTCACACGTATGTTTGATGTTTTTAATGGAGGACATGTAAATGCTATGTGAAGGGATTGTTTCTTGAGCTTAATGAATATGAATTCAAGGTTTAGAGAACCTTCATATCATGGTTCATGGGGTCATAGACGAATCGGAATTTATGTCTTGTGCTATAAATGATAGAATTTGGTTTCTTGATTATGTTAAATGGCTTGTATTCCTTATCTATGATGTTTCCTCTAATGAGTTTCTTGTAGTGGAGATGGAATACATATCAATAAAGGTGAAACCACCACCTTCAAAGATGGGTATGGTAAGGCATTATCAACTTCTAACTTCCATGAAGGATGACTTGAAGTTACTTGGTAAGTATTCTTTTGATTCTTCAAACCATGTTAGTGATAATTCTCTTTTCTATGTAGGACTTAAAGAATCGAGGATGAATCCTTTTGAGGTGTCGGGGAATGACAGGGATCAAGGAGGTACCTTAACTTTGAAGAACTCATGGAATCCACCAAGTGGAGATATTGGAAGATTCAAGTCACTTGGCATGAAGTATGGAGTTCTACTCTTCAAGTGCTAGCTTAAAGATGGAGATTGAAGAAGGAAATCAAAGAATGAATGGAAGAATTTTAAAATGAAGAAGTAAATTCGTGCATATAAAGACTTATACTTCAAGTATAAGAATGATACTTTGAAGATTAAGAAGACAAAGATGACATTGATGGAAATCAAGGAAGATCAACTTAAAGACGATTCCATGTTCCATGAAGTTAATTTTGTGGATGATGAATAAATTGAAGAGCCTTGGATTGTAATCAAAGTGGGAAACTCATCTGAAGAGTTTAGACGCTTGGAAATGAGCTTTAAAGACCCTAGACCAAGTCTAAAAAGAAAGCAAATTGAAGGCAAATGAAGTATGGAACAAAGGTCGAAAGAAGAACAAGAAAAGAGAGAGTAGAGGCCATCCGACGCTGGATGGAATGGGTCAGGCAATGGATCACAAAGAGCTGCATTTTATTGGAGTTCTAGTGGCCATCTGGGGCACTGTTCGGTGCACCATCAGGCGACGGACAAGCATCGGGTCAGCCAACCATATTCTTGTTTTCTTTGAATTTCAATGCTTTCTTCTTGTTATTTTTTATATGTTTCAAGGGTAGTTAAGTATATACACCCCTAGAACGAATTGTTAGGTTATTTTAGGGTTTAGAACTATGAATACTTTCTTCATTTCTCGTTTCAAATCAACCTATAAACATCTTTTTATTGAAATCAAGAATCCTCTTGGATTAAAACTTGTGCTTGTGAGTGTTCTTCCTCTAACTCTCTTATGGTTCTTGGTTTAACTACTCTAGGTCTTTTCATCACTTTGGTTAGGATGTTGATTTGTGTAATAACATCAAGATAATGGTTGATGATTGAAAAACATCATAGGTCATTGTAATAACTTGAACCTCTAGGTGAGTCATGGGAAAATTCTTCAAGTTGGTGTGTTTTGTATGAAACCCATTTCAAAGAAATCACATCATCGATGCCTAAGTCAGTATTCCAAGAGATAAATCTTTGAGTAAATTAGCTCAATCTATCCTTGAACAATGTGTGATTCGATAATATATATCGAATAATAGGTTGCCTTGTTGGTAGTGACTCTTCAATTATGATAATTGTGAGATTGTATCCCACCAATTGATCCTAGAATTGTGGAATTTCCCTAAGTTGCGATGTCTTACCATGCACATCTCTGATCGAGAGCTCTACAAGCTTGTTAACGACCTCTAAACCATCTTCACGACCTTCTTGTGAATGTCGAAGGTCTCGACCATCCGTTTTAGAAGGTAGCAATGAGTGATTATAGGTTCATAGCTTGTGTTAAGAGTTGTAGACATTTAGTCATGGCATGAAAGACATATGAGATGGATTGGAGCTCACTAGGTCGAGGGTTGTAGTTCGGTGAGACCATTCCTAAGCTCATTAAAGGTCGAAGACCTGGGAGGTTGTTGGAAAGGAGGTCGCTGCCCACCTGTCCTCTTAATTTGTGATTCGGACTTTTTGATATTCGGGTCGGTACTTTTAAATTAATGCAAATTCGATCAATTAAATTAATGACAGTAGCATGAACAAACTTTTATTTGAACATGGCTTCATTATTTTCTCATCTTTGAGTGTTTTTAATGAAATAATAATTAAAGTGAAAAACCAAGTTCCCGAAGCTAATCAATTCCAATTGTTCTTGCTACCATTTAAGACCACTAATGGGAGAAACGGGTACCGGTGATGGAGAACTTGTGGAAGCTACCATATGAGGAGACGAGAAGATTCAAGTTCAAATCTAAAGAAGATGGAGTTAGAGCTTCAAGGAGAGATGCAATGAATGGATTGAAGATTCTTGCATATAAAGACTTATACTTCAAGTGTAAGAATAATACTTTGAAGTTGAAAGAAGCATTGATCACATTTGTGCAGAGGGAAAAGTTGCTTGATTTCCCAACAATCTTTGAAGAACAAACACTAATGGATGAAGAGCAACCAAGGAAGGAATTCAACTAATTGATGATAGAAGACATCAATGAGGAGTTTACAATCAAGGAACTAGGAGGTTTGGAAGTCAAGTTGAAGATTCTCGGAAGGCTTGGGGAGAAGTTGGCACAGTGCAAAATCAGTGTGGTGCGAAAATGGCATGAGCAAGCACCGAATGGAACAACAGTGCACCATCCGATGCTCTCCAGTAACCAAGTCGGCACCGGACAACAACATCGGATGGCCACTAGAAAATTCCAGTAGCTATCCGGCTCAGCATCCGATGCTAGTCATTTTCTGATCAAGCGTCGGACTGCAACGGCCTTCTTTTACCTCATTGCAATCTTGACTCTTTTTAGACGATTCCACTTAATCTTAATAACTTTTCTTTGTGTCTTAAGCTGGTTTAAAGGGTTAATCAAGTCTCTAATCATTCTTATGACTTCTCAGAGTTGAGGTTATAAATAGTTTTCTATTTGTAATTTGCTAAAAACTTATTCTAAAAACACAATTGAGAGAATCCTTTTGGATCAAATACAACTATTCTTGACTCTTCTTCTGATGGCTCTTCTAGGGTTCTTAGTGAGACTATAGAGATTTTCAATTCTTGACTAGAGTAATTGAGTTGAATTGCGGGAATTCAATCCATTAGAACATATTGTAGGACATTATGGTCAATGGTTCTAGCTTGAACCTCTTGTATGAAATCTTGGGTTGATCTCAAATTGTTTGTTTTGATTTTGATTGAAGAAGGAAGGGTTCCTTTCAAATTTGAGATCACATCATCTTTTTGGTATCAGAGCTTAGGTTTTTCATCAAGAGGTTTGCCTATCTTTAATTGCTTTCTTGTTTAAGTGTTAAGATCATGTTGGTTTTTTGAAATCCTATGATCTTATGTGTTTTTGTGTTTGATATTTTACTTTAATCTTACTTCTTCTCTTGTGATCCATTGTCATTTGTGGAATTGTGTCCAAGACCAAAAATCAAGGCCAATTCAATTTGTGTGGTGATTCTACTTTTTCTATCATCTCTATAGAAACAAAAGGCAAAAAAAAAAAAAAAGAGATCAAAGATCTCCAAACCATAAAAGTCAAAAAAAAAAAATCAATCAAAAAAAGTGTAGAAAATTCGAAATTGAGGTTGAGGTACAATTTTTGAAGTTGAATTCTATTGATATGTTTATCAAATTAATGGGAAGAGCTTGAATTGTGATATGCTATATTGAATTGCCTATTTGTCTATTGGAAACTTGTTATTGGGACACTTGATCAATTGAAATTGCTGAAATTTGGATCACAAACTCTTTGACCTAAAGGTGTTTGATAAATTGCCTTTCATCTATTTCCCATGAATTCTAAGTGTTTGATCATTTGTCTTTTGTTCAATGACCATTCTCTTTGAAACTCTTATCTCCTTGAATCTCATATGTTGGAAGATATGAACTATTTGCTTTGAGTTCTTGATTTTTGATTTGATTGCCTTGTTGAGTAATTGACTACTCTTGAAGTTGCATTAAGAACTTGAAGAAGAGCTAAGAGAGGTAAAAGGCTTAAGGGGGTGAGCACATTAGAGCGAGAAAAAGCCATTTCTAAGAGTGATACACAAATGGATTGTGAGGATATACAAATTCACTTGTTTTTGTTTGTTCATGTTGTAGGTACATCATCGATAAATTTTCATTTCAATCATCTTATTATGCGGAAAGAAGGGAGACATCACATCCTAGTTCTTCTAAGAAGTATATGCCATATGAAGGGGTTGGAAGGAAGAGCCAACAAATGCATCCATCTATGAGGAGATATGAACATATGGAGTCTGATGATGCTTACTACTATGATAATGAAGGGAGGCCAAGGAGACATGGGAAGAAAGAAGGCTATTGGGAGCCATTTTATGACCATTCCACCTTTCTATGGTTTAAATGACCCTAAATCTTATCTTACTTGGGAGTGGGGAGTGGAACGTGTGCTTAACAATCATGACAACTTGGAAGAAGCGAGGATGAAATTGATTGTTGAGAGTCTTAAGGACTATGCTTTAACTTATTGGAATCAATTGCAGATGAGAAAAATGGGGATAGCCTTTGATAAATGGGAGCCAACCATTTCTACATGGAAAGACTTGAAAACTAGAAAGAGGGAGAGATTTGTGACAAGCCACCTCTATGAAGATGAGGAATTAAGAACTCTTACTCAAGGCTCCAAGAGTGTAAAAGAGTATCATGAAGAGCCTGAAAGAGCAATAAGAAAAGTCAATGTAGAAGAGAGTGAAGAGGCTAAAATGATTAGATTCTTCAATGGCTTGAATAGGGAGATTAGTGAAATAATTGAGAAATACCATTATGCATGTCTTGAGGAGATGCTATACAATGCCAAGCGGTTTGAAAGATGCTTGAAGAGAAAGAAATTCTCCTTCGAACAATCTAGTGGGAGTTCAAGCTATGAAACTTCTTCACCAACTCAAGTGCAAGGTGCTTTGTCAAAAGACGGGGTGTCTAATCCCAAGGAGCAAGGGGTAGAGGCTATCCATGGTGAATTATGTCTTCAAGAGGTTGTGGTTAAAAGGCAAGTCCAAGGGAACCCAAATGAAGTTAAGGAAGAAAATGAACAAGTGACACTTGTTGAATAGGTAGCTCAAAGTGAACAAGTGAAACATGATGAAGAGGAACTGAAAGAAAGGATGGAAGAGTAACATGAAAACAAAGGAGAGACCCCAATTGAGAGAGAAAAAGAAGAAGAGAAAGAGATGAAAAATGAAAGTGTCATAGAGAGAAAAGAGATGAGTGTCTTTGAGAGGCAAGATTTGAGTGAACAAAAGGAGAGCTTTCATGAAAAAGAAAGAGGGAATGAGAGTGCCTTGGTTCTCAAAAAGAGCAAAGAGGATTTTATTCCATTTCTAACATTGAACATTCATTATCTAGTTGTCTTGTTACTAATTTTCATGTTTCTAAAGGGGTAAACAAGATGAAAGAGGCATATGACAAAACGGAGATGAATGCGATGTTAAAGTGGTACACTCTTATCTCTACTCTTGGTGATAGTTTGTTGAAATTTGAACATGAAAAATTGCTTTCTGTGACTAATTGTGTGTTTAGAAATGCTTATGATGTTCATAAGCAAGGTGTCATAGTGAAATTTCTTGATCATGAGGATTTCTTATTTAGAGAAAGCATCTCTTATACTTCTTTGAGTTTAGTGACAGCATTTATGGATTTTAAGTTCGTGAAGGAATCACATGTGAAAGAATATGCTTGTGAATATGTGTTTGATGAAGTTTATAAGCATGATTATTCTTTGTTTGGTGGAAATGCTATATTCATGCCTATGGATTCTATGTTTGAATTGTTGATACTTAATATTCACGAGAATTACTTCGAGTCACATTCTTTGGAATCGGAATATTTGAATGTCTTGTTCAAGCATGGCTTTGGGATATACATGAATGAAATTTCAAAGTTTGTCTTGGATTATCTATTATTGTGGATATTTGATGTTACCATCCTTGATTCAAACTTCTATCTTTGTGGTATCATGTGTTTATTCCTTGTTGATTCTAAGTCATTGATTATCTTGTGTGAAATCTATTTCATTATTGATGTGAGAAGAAAGCCCAAGCTTATTGAAAATCATTATTTGTTGGAAATTTGTAAAGAAGCTTGTGCATTTTATGATAATATGCCTAAAGAAGGTACTATACATCCTCTTGAGTATTCTAAGCATGATGAATTCTTTGCTTTGTTGAATCTTTAGAGTCATGAAAATGCCTTTGAGAGTTCCTATGGTAGTAATAAGTCCTTAGAAATCTATTTCAAAAAGCATGTTGTAGGACTACACATGAAAAAGAAATATGTGATTGTGGGAGCATAATTGTTGAAGTCTTGTGATAGGACATATCAATATCTTGAAGAGAAATTGATTTTTAGTGAAGGTGACAGACTTCATATTAATAAAATCTTTGTGCTAACTATGTGTTTAGTCTCTATTTGGCATGTTTGGTGGAACTACTTCATGATTTGGATTATGTTTTGTGCCAAGAATAGAGATATCATGAGATTTTGGAAATCTTTGACATATCCTCTGTTTTCAGAGAAGCATAATGATGTTCATCTTGATAATTTGATGAGATTTAGCATATGTGAAGAGTATTTACTTATTCCTTCTATACATATGTTTAATGCTTTTGATGGAGGACATGTGCATGTTATGTTAAGGGATTATGTATTGAGTTTATTGTGCTTGATTGCAAGATTTAGAGAACCTTTATTTCATGCTTTATGGGGTCATAGACCAATAGGAATTGTCTTGTGCTTTAAATGATAGAACTTCAAATCTTTGTTGTTCTATGTGGCTTGTATTCTTTGTCTGTGATGTTTCTTCGAATGAGCTTGTTGAAGGTGACAAGGAATACATATCTATCAAAGAAAGACCTCCACCGTTAAAGAAGGGTATGATAAGACATTATCAAGTTCTAACTTCCATGAAAGAGAACTTGGAGTTAATTGGTAAGTATTCTTTTGATTCTTCAATCCATGTTAATGTAGGGCATTCGAGGTCGAATCCTTTTGAGTTGTGAATGAATGATGTATATCAACGAGATATCAAGACATCGGAGAACTCATGGAAGCTACCATATGAGGAGAAAAGAAGATTCAAGTTCAAATCTAAAGAAGATGGAGTTAGAGCTTCAAGGAGCGATGCAATGAATGGATTGAAGATTCATGCATGTAAAGACTTATACTTCAAGTATAAGAATAGTACTTTGAAGATGAAAGAAGCATTCATCACATTTTTGTAAAGGAGGGAAGAGTTGCTTGATTTCTCAACAATCTTTGAAGAACAACCACTAATGGATGAAGAGCAACCAAGGAAGGAATTCAACTTATGGATGATAGAAGACATCAATGAGGTGTGTACAATCAAGGAACAAGCCCTTGGGAGCTTTGGAAGTCAAGTTGAAGAGCCTTGGAAGGCCTGGGGAGAAGTTGGTACTGTACAAAACGTGTGTGGTGAGGAGATGGAGCAAGCAAGCACCGAATGGCACAAAAGGGCACCATCCGGCACTCTACAGTAACCAAGCCAATGCCTGACAGCAGCACCGGATGGCCACTGGAAAATTCTAGTAGCTATCCGGCTCTACATCCGGTATTGGTCATTTTCTTATCAGGCGCCAAACAACAGCAGCCCTGTATCTTGATTCTTTTCTGACGATTCCACTTGATCTTCATGACTTTTCTTTGTGTTTTAAGCTAGCTTAAAAGGTTAATCAAGTCCCTAATCATTCTTAGGGCTTCTCAGAGTTGAGGCTATAAATAGTTCTCTATTTTTAATTTGCTAAAAACTTATTCTAAAAACACATTTCAAACAATTGAGAGAATCCTTTTGTATTAAATACAACTTTTCTTGAGTGTTCATCTAATGGCTCTTCTAGGGTTCTTAGTGAGACTTTAGAGATTTTCAATACTTAGCTAGAGTAATTGAGTTGGATTGAGGGAATTCAATCCATTAGATCATATTATGGGACATTATGGTTAATGGTTCTGGCTTGAACCTCTTGTATGAAGTCTTGGGTTGATCTCAAAGTGGGTGTTATGATTTTGATTGACGAAGGAAGGGTTCCTTTCAAATTTGAGATCACATCACCCGGATAATCTGACCCAAACGGACCCAAGTGCCGACCCAGATATCTGAAAGTCCAAATTGCAAATTAAGAGGAAATTTGGATAGCGACCTCCTTCCCACCGACCTCCTAGGTCACTGACCTTAAATGAGCTTAGGAGAAGGTCTCACTAGACCACGACCTTTAACCCAATGAGCTCTAGTCCACCTCATACATCTTCTATGCCATGACTAAGTGTCTACAACTATTTAAACACACTATGAACCTATAATCACTCATCGTGCCCCCTAAAAGGGAATAGTCCAGACCTTCGATGTTCACGGGAAGATCACAAAGTTGGTTTAAAGGTCGCTAACGAGCTCATGGCTCTCGACCAGAGACATGCATGGTAAGGTATCCCAAGTTAGGGAAACTCTATGATTCTAAGAGCAATTGGCAGGATATGATTTCACAATTATCTTAATTATCTATATTCACATAATCGAGAGTCACTACCAACAAGATAAATTATTATTCGATATATATTATCGAAGCACGCACTGTTCATGGACAGATTTAGCTAATTTACACAAAGATCACTTTCCCAAAATACTAACTTAGGCATCAGAGTTATCCTTAGGGTGGCAGCCCACCTAGCGATCTAATTTTTCCCTTTCTGATTGTGATTTTAGGTGCCATCACAGTTCGAGGTGACCCGAAGATAGTTTCCAAGCTCCATCACTTCTGGCATTGTATGTGGGAAGGACATTCTAAGCCTTGCTTTCTTCCATAGACATTAAAAAAAAAAAAAAAGCAAGAATTGTGATTACCCGATCACAACCAACGCTTATGTAGCCACCATGATATGGTAGACTGTCAGGTACATAATTGTGCACTGGAGAAGTCGTGCCTAAAGACACAGTCCCGAGGGAAGATAACAATAATGCGAGGCTAGTCAACTAGCAAGAATAGCCGAGACCATCACTGTCCAGACCATCCCAAAAGAGTCCTGGTGCAGCATCCATCTGAGCATGAAAGTGGAGGACGAAGACACCCATGCTAGAATGATAAGGGCAATAACCCCAGACCACAGAGATCAAAGGGAAGTCGGGTGTCTGTTCAAGCTGACCTCTTTGGACTCATGGTGGTAGCCCTAGAATTAATCTCGAGCAGAAGAGATTATTAATCAACGGGGTGTAGTGCTACCCCATCTCAGAGGGAAACATGACTACCTCGAGAGCACGGGGATTGCATGCCACCAGATCATCCCTTGCCTTTAGAAACAAGGAACGACCTTTGACCCAAAATGGAAGGTCGGGAGGCGGGGCTGGCATAGGAACGATCACAAGGGGAGAGGATTAGTTAAAGGGCTAACGCAAAAAGAGCAGCACTTGTGGTCAACCTTAGAGAAACCCAACGCAATAGGAGGGATCATGAAGTAAGAGATAGGCTCAATTGAGCAGCAATCTCCCGAGGTTAACAATAGAAATCAAGTACTGACGTGTAGGGGAGCTCACAAAGAACACCTCTTGGAGGAAGGATAAATCCTCGATGAAGCCTGGGGTAGTGTTGAATCCATCGAGGAGAGCGACTTTCCCAATGAATCAGGAGAAAAATGGGATCTAGGAAGTACAGAGCAATGTGGACTTATTGGAGCCTTCACCATTTTTCCACAATGTCAGAACTGCTTGAATACCCTAGGGATTCAAAGCACAACAAGTTGAGAAGAAGTACAATGGCACAGGGGAACACCTGCAACATATAGATGAGTATGTTTCCTACATGTAAATGCACAAATACCCTGATCATGTCAAATGCAGAGCTTTTCAGTCCATATTCACCAAGAAACCACAATCCTGGTTCAAGGGTATTCTAAAAGCAAGTATTTCAAGTTGTACACAACTAAAGGAGTTGTTCTTGAAGAACTATCGGAGCAGCAAAAGGTGTGAGAAAGACAACAATGATCTTGTTAACATCAAATAGAAAGTTGTCGAGAGCACCATAAGCTACTACAGTCATTTCAATGATGAGGCAGTAGAAAACGAGCTGAAAAATGTTGTTATCTACATCACTACTTTTAAACAAGGACTGCAAGGGGGTATGTAGCTCTTAGACTGGCAGAAGAACCAGTAAAAACCATCAAGGAGATACAAACACTCCTCCAAAAATTGATCAAAGTAGAAGAAATGGATATCCAAAAAAAGATTCTTGGATTCACCTCAACTATTAAGAAAGAAACTAAAGGCTGACCTAAAAGCCCACAGTCATCCAAACGAGATAGTAAGGTTCCTCATTCAAAGGGGAGAAATTCATATAAGAAAAGGAAGACAATCCCTGACCAAGTGACAACTCCCATGACGACCTTGCGAGCGAAAATCTTGGTGGTCATGGAAAAGAAGGGTCGTTTAAAGAGACCAAGATATCTCAAAACTCAATTGGCTAAGAGAGACACGACACATTTCTGCCTCTACCAGAAGGACCATGGCCATCTTACAGAGGACTGTTTCGACCTCAAATGAGAAATTGAGAGGCCAGTAAAGGAGGGCCACTTGCAAAAATTTTTGGCTAAGAATGCCGGTCTCGTAAATCCACCACCTGCAACAGCAAACCAGCTGCAACCTCCAATTAGAGAGATAAACGCCATTGAAAGGAGGTCGAAACGAGCTCGCAAAGGCAATTCAAACCCCATAACAGTGTTGTTCCAAATTAGGGAATTCTTGGGATGAAAAATTCTGGTTAACACGGGAAATGCAGTGAATGTCTTGTACAAAAAGGTTTTCGATCAAATGGGGATAGACGGAAGCTCGATGATAAAGTCAAATATTGCCTTGACCAATTTCAATGGCAACATTACTTGTGCAGAGGGGATTCTTCGGGTTCCAACTATAGTCTATATGAATGGCCAACGAATCACAAAGGTCATGGACTAGCTGGTGGTTGATGCACTAGGAACTTACAATGCAATTCTTGGAAAGAGAGATGTCATGGACCTGAAGGCTGAAATTTCCTTGCTGAGCTACTGCATGAGGATCCCGGTCGAAGAAAGATGGATCACTCTAGAAGAGATAGATAGACAGCCACAGAATGCTACTTCACTGAAGGGGATGCCAAGGCCACAACAATGTCAGAGCAGGACGATTTCATCGACCTCCCCAGGGAGGATAAGGAATCCAAAATCTAAAGAGCTAGCAATGGAGAAAAAGTTTTTCTTAACTAGAAATTCCTAGAGAAAAGGATCAAGATAAGCGAGCTTTTGCCTTCCAAGATCAAAACGAAGCTCGTTGACTCCCTTGAAAAGTACTTGAAAGTTTTCGCCTGGTGACCTACCGACCTTGAAGGAATCGACAGAGAGATAGCAGAACACAAGGTTGGGCTTAGACCAGGAATCAAGCCCATAAAGCAAAAGAAAAGAACTTTTGCTCCAGAAAGAAATGTGGTCATAGCTAGAAGAGTCCAAGCTCTTCTTGACTCTAGGCTCTTAAAAGAGGCCATGTACCTGAATGGCTTGCCAATCTAGTGGTTGTGCCGAAGAAAGAAGGGACACGGAGAATGTGTGGGGATTTCACCACACTGAATAAATATGGTTAGAAACATTTATACCCACTCCCGAGCATCGATCAAATAGTAGATTCAATAGCTGGTTACCAATGGCTATGTTTCTTGGATGCCTACAAGGGGTATCTTCAAATTCTAGTGGCGTTGGAAGACATGGAGAAGACCTCATTCATCACAAAGGTCAGGACCTACTATTATACAAAACTGTCGTTTGGCTAAAAAAATGCAGGGGCAATATTCCAACGTGCCATGCACAAGGTCTTCAAGAAGTAGCTTGGGAGGAATCTTGAGGTCTATGTGGACAAAATTGTAATTAAGTCCAAAACCTCGGAAGACTTCATAGAAGATACAAGGGAAACCTTCCAGAAGTTGAAAGTTGCTCACATGAAGCTCAATCGTAAAAAAAGTACCTTTGGGGTTTCAGCAGGAAAATTCTTGGGTTTCATGAGATCAAAACGACGCATTGATGCCAATCCTGATAAAATAAAAGAACTACTGGACATGCAACCTCCTAGAAGTATTAAGGAAGTCCAGAGCATAACAAAGAAGATGGCAACTTTAGGATGCTTCATGAGCAAGATAGCTGACAAGCATGTGAAGTTCTATGATGTCCTCAAGAAACCCAAAGATTTCCAGTGGACAGAGGATTGTCAGACAGCTTTCGGAAGATTAAATTTCTGGAAAATCCCCACAACTTGCCTCCCCAAGGTTGGGAAAGATATCTTGATGTACTTAATTGCAAGAGAGAAGGCAGTCAGCCTGGTGCTATTAGTAGAAAGGTTAGGTTTACAATTTCCAATGTATTATGTATGTCGTTTGCTTCGAGGTCCTGAAATTAGATATTCAAAACTCGAGAAATTACTATTCCTGATTGTTATTAATTCAAGGAAGCTTAAGCCCTATTTTGAAGCTTACACGATAAGAGTATTAACCAATTTGCCACTAAAACAAGCTTTGTGGAAACCCGAGCTATCAGGTAGGACAATGAAGTGGTCACTTAAACTCTCAGGATATTAAATTCATTTTGAGCCAAGGAAAGTTATAAAAGCTTAAGCTCTCTCAGACTTCATAGAAGAATGCACAAGAGTTCCACTAGAGCTCACAAGCACTTGTGAAATTAATATCTAGACCATGTACACAGATGGTTCCACCGAAAAGGAAAATTCAGGTGCCGGAATTGTACTGATCAACCCTGAGGGAGTGAGAATCCCTTACTCTGTGAAATACAACTTCCCAACCTTGAATAATGAATCTGAATATGAAGCTCTCTTAGCAGGTCTAAGGCTCATAAGAGCTCTAAAAGTGCAAAGATTGCATGCCAAAATTGATTCACAAGCTATAGCCTGCCAGCTTGCTAGAGAATACTAAGCTAGGGAAGAGAACGTGGTTAAATATCTCAAACAAGTAAGAGACATAACATCAAAACTTGAGCATTTCCTTATTGAGCAAATACCTAGAGAGCAGAATTTAGAAGCGGACATGCTATTTAAAGTCTACCGGGAGTTCGCGAGGACAAAAGCTGAGCCATTGGTTGAACAATTATACTCTCCCAACATAAACCAAGAGGAAAACTTGGTTATAGACGATTAGGTAGACTGGAGATACCCAATCTACAAATTCCTTAAAGATGGTGACCTTCCACAAGATGCCAAAGAAGGTCACCAAATACGAAATAAGGCATCTCATTATGTCTTGAGAGGAGATGACGAGGTGTACAACAAGTCGTATACATGGCCATTATTCAAATGCCTGAGCAAGGGAGAAGGAAAGTATGTCATTGAAAATGGAATATGTGGATCACATATAGGAGCAAAAGCTGTCACAAAGAAGACACTAAGGACGGGTTATTACTGGCCTTCGATGATTTCAAATATTGAAAAAATCATACAAAAATGCACGAGCTGTCAACTACATGGAAATAAATCGCATGTGCCTCCAACAAAGTATCAACCTATTGGCACATCAATCCCATTCGATATTTGGGGAATCAACATATTAGGACCTTTCCTAAAATTAAGGGCTAGGGGTGTTCAATTCCTAACTGTGGCAGTAGAATACTTCACTAGATGGGTCGAAGCAGGGCTAATGATGATAATATCTTCACCAAAGGTACAATCTTTCATATGGAGAAACATCGTATGAAGGTTAGGGGTTGCCCGAGCTATCATCTTAGACAATGGAAGACCATTTATAGGTGATCCATTTAAGATTTTTTGTGAAAACTTGAATATAGAACAGAGGTCTACTTCTATAGCCATCCTCAAGTGAACAAACTAGCTGAGGTCACAAACAGAGCCATTCTAGAAGGCCTCAAGAAATAGCTTATCGAGCTTGAGAAGGAAGGTCGTAAACCTTCCTGGCAAGAAGAAATTCCAAGCATCCTATGGGCATATAGAACCACACCTAGGAAAGCTACTAGAGAAACACCATTCAGTCTATGTTTTGATGTAGAAGCTGTAATGCCAATAGAGGTGGGAATGAAGTCCTTAAGATTGATTGAATATGATTCAGTCTTAAACGAGGTTGAGAGAAGGGCAAACCTCGACCTCCTTGAAGAAGTCAGAAATAAAGCTATGGAAGTTGATAGAAGATATAAAAAGCAAGCTACAATTTTTTTCAACAAGAAGGTGAAGTAAAAGCATTTCACAGTTGGAGAAATGGTCCTCAAGAGGTTGGATGTTGGAAAGCAAGGACAACCGACAAAGCTACAAGAAAGTTGGGAAGGACCTTACATAATCCCAGAAGTTCACAAAGGAGGAAGCTATAAGCTCGCTGATCTCAAATCAAGGCAACTCCTAAGACCTTGGAATGTTTGTCATCTAAAGAAATTCTATGCTTAAAGCTTTCTAAGACATTCCAGACCTTGCAAGCTTGTTATACAACTCGGGATATTGTTTGAACGGAGCTCGTTGAGTGGCAAGGAAACCTTAGCGACCTCTTCAGTTTTTGTATGTGCAAGTTCATATCAAATTTCAGAGGCATAAATAAAAGTTAAGTTTGTAGAGCTTATTGAGATCATAATTCTTCTTATTTACATAAGTTTCAAAGCCAGTCAAGTTGGTCATGCAAGTTTTTAAGTGTTAGAGCAAAAAAAAGGACATGTTAGGAAATTGTTTGATTCTTAAAATGAAGAAAAATGTTACAAACAGACCCCTCAAAATATTTAGTACTGCAAAAAGAGAAGAAACATAAGCTCAAAAAGACCGGCATTGTATATTACATAGCACGAAGTGAGAAGAAGAAATACTATGAAAAGTCCTATTCTATTACAACTTAGTCTTCTTCATCATCTCACGGAGCCTCCAGCGAACTCGACAGAGCCTTCTCATCAATAGCTATCTCCTAATCAGTGGCATCTAAATGACTTGAGGGGTAATCAATAATATTCTCAAATGGAGGAAAACCCAAAGATAGATGAATAGCTTGGGAAAGATCGAGTGTCTCATCAAAATCAACAGGTTAGGGATGAAAAGGGTAATACTTAATTAAGTCTCCATAGTTGTGGATGATTTTACCTTCAGGAGGAGCAAACACCATAGGAGGAACATCGTGGATCACCCTCTCTGCAGTTGGAGCCTCAGCAGTTGGGTTTGGAGGCCCTTTCTCTTCCTCAGTAGGATGTTCATCCCTAGCCAAGGCTTCGGAAGCAGTGACCTCCTCTTGTGAGGTCGGGTCAAGATTTTCTCACTCCCCAACGAAAAGGAGCTGCTGCATCTGGATGATACAACCTCTCGTGAACAGCCGGATTTTCTTGTCAATTACATCAACTTAAAGCCCAAATAGTTGAGGTCGAAGGATGAACTCCACATAAGTATGAAAAACTAGAATCCTTTCCAGCTTGGACAAAGAAAGGCTATCGTCCTCATCACACACAACATCGTTGTCCGCCTGCTGAGCCTTCAGGTTCGTGATGCAATCTCTCTATTCATTGCCCACTGAAATCAGTTCCTCGCCTCTCTTCACAACAATGTCATGGGAGCAGCTAACAATTTCTTTTTGCTCTTCTAGAGGAGAGATTGGGTGGAAGAATAATTGGTTCGAGCTTACTCAGTTGCTGAACCACGCTCCTGGACGTCTTTTTCAAGACAAGCTTTCTTGTCTTGGAGCTCAGTGATTAGAGCAGTAAACTAATGATCCGTTTTTGCTCTCTCCACTTGTCTTCTTAGTCGCTCACCCAAGAAGACATGATGCTGAAAAAAAGAAGAAGAAAGGTTAGTACTCAAGAAGAAATGACACAGAAACAACTACAAGGATGTAAAAATTAAGAAAGCTTACTGCAATGTGGAGAGAGGCTGTATATCGGTCCAGCTCGTCATCAGTGAGTTGCCGACTGATGTCCTGGTCGACGGGAAGCACATACTCCATCAGGAAGGATTGGGAGTGCAATCACTGAAATAGGGAGTCCAAAGACTCCATGGCAAGATCGGGGACCCACCTCACGGTCCCCTCATCGGAGTGAGAGGACAAGAAAAGATTCCCCGACCTCTTTAAAGTTTCTGCGACCTCCTTGACCATATAGCTATTGAACTCTAACCCCTACTTTAAGGTCGTGTTTGAAATGTGTTTTTAGAATAAGTTTTTAGCAAATTACAAATAGAGAACTATTTATAACCTCAACTCTGAGAAGCCATAAGAATGATTAGAGACTTGATTAACCCTTTAAACCAGCTTAAGACACAAAGAAAAGTTATTAAGATTAAGTGGAATCGTCTAAAAAGAGTCAAGATTGCAATGAGGTAAAAGAAGGCCGTTGCAGTCCGACGCTTGATCAGAAAATGACTAGCATCGGATGCTGAGCCGGATAGCTACTGGAATTTTCTAGTGGCCATCCGATGTTGTTGTCCGGTGCCGACTTGGTTACTGGAGAGCATCGGATGGTGCACTGTTGTTCCATTCGGTACTTCCCCGAAGAGGTCGAGGGAAGCCCTTTCTCTTGCCGAGTGGACTAGGAGGGAGAAGAAGAAATCACAATCTTCTCAGGCCCCTTGAAAGCTTGCATGGCTACAGCCTCAACATTTCTTTCATGGCGGTCCGAGTCCGACTTGCTGTAGTCACTATCTTACTCTAGGTCTAGAGGATGGGGATCTTGAAAGAAGACTCCCTAGTGGCCAAAATGGCAGCAAATAAAGCAACAGTAGCATCGCTAGGGCTATTGGAAGAAGCTCGCAAGGACTGTAACCTTCCTTGCTGACCTTGCTATGAGCGGGTGGAGGAGTTCAAAAGCCATGTGATCCTCAAAAGCCATGAGGCACTCCACCTCCGAAACTAGCTGTTGCAGAAAAATGGTGCAACCCTTCAGAGGTTGGAACTTAAAGATGGTAATTTCGAAGCCACAAACTTCCAGCTCACTGGGCCTAAAGGGGGTAATGATGGGAGAGATAGGTACGACCTGGATGAACCAACCCAAACAGACCTAACCCCAAACCCGAATACCTAAAAGTCCGAAAGGTGGGCAACGATCGCCTCCCACTGACCTTCCAAGTCATCGATCTTAAAATGAGCTTAGGAGAGGTCCCACAGGATAGCGACCGTTGACCCGATGAGCTCCAATCCATCTTATACATCTTCCATGTCATGAATAAATGTCTACGACTCTAACATACTTTATGAACCTATAATCACTTATCATGACCTTTTAAAGGGGATAGTTGAGACCTTCGGCATTTACAAGTAGGTCGTGAAGTTGATTTAAAGGTCGTTAATGAGCTTGTAGCTCTCGGCTAGAGACATGCATGGCAAGGTACCCCAACTTAGGGAACTCCAAGATTCTAAGTGCAATTGGTGGGATATGATACAATTTCACAATTATCTTAATTACCTACATAATTGAAGAGCCATAATCAACGAGGTACCCTATTATTTGATATATATTATCGGATCACATACTCTTCAAGGACATATTGAGTTAATTTACTCAAATATTACTCTTTGGGAATATTGACATAGACATCGGAGCTATCCGTAGGGTGACAGCGCACTTCGGTGATCTAATCCTCCCTTTTAGATTGTGATTGCATGCGTCATCACAGTCTGATGATCATTTTCAAGCACCATCACTAATAAACCCACTGCCTCAATTTTCCCTCTAAATCAATCATGGGTAAGCCTCAATTCCATTTCTCTTAACTTCAAGCATCAAACTTTGGGTAAGACCACTCATCTTCTAATAAAATCAAATTTGTCTATTTTGCCCCCAATATGATCTGAATTCACAAAACTATCTCAAAGTTTAATTTAAATTTATTATTTAATACTAACATCCAGTACAACAAAATAAATAAATAAATAATTAGTTACGATTGACAAATTGTCCATAAAGAGAAAAGGAGAAAAAATCACTACACCCTTATATCCAATGTTAATGATTTATCTGTGGACCCAAAAAGAAGACACACACCATGACAAATATTCATTCAACAATTGGGGGTCAGCATAGGAAATAAGCCTTATATTGAAAAACCTTGAAAAAGTTTAATAAGTAAAGAAAAACGTTCGATCTCACGTAGTTAAATGGTTAAATGACTGTATTCTTGAGTTTAATAGTTAAATTAAAAAAAATTAAATAAGTTGAGCAATTATATTGTTACTTCAACTTTTTTTAAAGGCTACTTAAAAATTATGAAAAATGTTTTTTTAAAAAAAAAAAAAAACAAAACTTTGATTTATTGTTTGAAAATAATCAGTAAATTCCCAAATATACCCATATGGGTTGACCCAATTTCAATTTTACCCACGTTCTAAAAATATTTCAATTCTATCCAATTGGGTTGCCAAAGTTTCAACCTATACCCAAAAGTCAATTTAAACATTTTTGGGTAATAAAAATTATAATAGAAATGGAAAATTACGTCCTTACCCTTATATCCAAATCGAGACAAGGGCACCAACGGTTCTGTTCCTTCCCATTTCGAGACCGACTCCCCAACTTCTTCTCCACTCTTCATATTTCTTCTACTCTCTTTCTTTCCTTTCTTTCCCTTCTTCCACTCTCATTTTCTGCACTCCCAACCGAAGTTGCCCCTCATTCCATTTTCGCAACACACTTCAGTAGAATCCACACTCCCGACAGTGCCATTCGCCGGAAGATCACTTCAACGTTGTCGTCATCGCTACCATTACCGGTAGGTTTCCTTCAAACTTAAACCTTTATTTTGTGTCGAATAGGCTATATGTTGTTTACTTCGATTTTGTATTTTGTTGCAACTAT
>JAOXNR010042422.1:0-19606 GCA_028571225.1 Parsonsia alboflavescens | reverse complement strand
AGTGAAATAAATGGATGTCTCCTTCAAACCCACTTATTTCACTGCCAAAACGACGTCGTTTTGGCAGTTACGCTCTAATTGCGCTCCAACAGTTACGTTTTATAGCAATTCTGTGTAGCGTTTTATACAATTCTATATAAATATATATCTATATATTTATATATGTATGGAGCACAGCGAGACCGAGTCAACGACGATAAAGATACATATATCAATTAATTGGTTTGAGGAATTTCTGTTGGGTATGAACACTTAAAAATGTTTTTGGATGTTTCTGCATGTGTGGAAATTGAATTTTTAATTTTGTAAATAGTTACGCGCAGTCAGAAATGGTGCTACTGGTTTTGGTAGAAATATATATAATATGATCCACTTATTTTCATTTTAAATGAATAAAAGGATTTACATGTAAGGTCCGCCCCGACATTAACACTATATAATATAATTAATGGAATTACTGTTTGTATCGAAAATAATAAAGAAAATCTATAAGCTAAAATCTTCAAGTTTAAAAATATTAAGAATTTGATTATTGTAATTAGCGTTTGATGATGTTGTAAGTTTCCAGCTAGCAGATATCGGTGTGCCCTGTATTCAGTAATTATTATTAATTTTCTAATATAATCCCTGCTTTGCGTAGAATTAACAATATCTATATGAAATATCAACTAGCCAGCCAGAATATAATTTAACGAAATTTCTCCTTCCTGCAGTTTGCTCTGTGTCTTTTGGATTGTTTCATGGCGTACACGTTGGAAATAAATAAATAAATTCCCCTTTTGTTTTGTTTAATTTGTTCTGTGTTGTTAGCATGTTATGAGCCTCTTCTGCAATTGAATTAGTCAAATCCATTAATATGTATTTGTCATCTCGATATCGACCTTTTTTAGGTTAGAAATCTAATATTCCAAGAAATTTCTTGCCTTTTATTGTTCTTTTTCTTTGGATTATTTTCCATACGGCACAAGTTTCCGGCAATGCCGCTCAGTACTTGCATGCAAGAACTAGTCAAATCCATTAAAATATATCAACTCGATCGATGCATTGTTTTTTTGTTAGGATTATAAAATTAACTGCTAAAATTAGCCGTGTTTTTCCACTTATATAAACTTGCGCGGCTTTAATTTCATTTCCCATGCATATATCCTCAGAATTGAACACAAAACAAAGCGTACCTTCCAATATTTTCGTAACAATATCTTTGGCTAGCTATGGACCCTCCAAATCATGTCCCGAGATGGAGTCCTAGTCAAAGCCCCAGCCCCAGCATACCAATATCTGCACGGAAAGAGCTACAGAGGGATGACAGCTTTGCCTCTGAAGAATTATCTGATTCCTTCCAATATTACCCTCGACAGAATATTATGCAGTACCCCGCCAACAACAGCAGTACTAGTGCTGGTTTTGGTCTAACGACGACTAGGGTTCCACCTCCAATTCCTTTTCTTGGTGCTATTCAAGCACCATCCCTGAGGGCTGATTCTGGCATTAACACAAGTGTACTCTTAGAGTTGGAACAGGCTGTTGCGGCGCCGCCAGTCGTGTCGACAGAAGATGATGATGATCAGATGATGAAGTCAAATTATGGAAATATTGAAATGAACAGTACACGATCGGAGCTGCATAAGGTGGACGGTGGTGATCATTTGACATCAAATGTTGGACATGGACAAGGCGATAATATTATTCACTTAACATGGAAAGACCTTTGGGTGACCGTACCTGACGACAAGAAGAAGAATGGAGGGCGTCGAGCAATCTTGCAAGGGCTCACTGGATATGTCGAACCAGGCCAGGTCTTGGCTATAATGGGTCCTTCTGGCTGTGGCAAGTCTACTCTTCTTGATACTCTCGCAGGTAAAAAGAAAGAACTACTTATAAATAAACACTGTCAAACTCGAAAGTCCACTGTTAAATAATGCAATTTTTTTAGGGATTTTTCTTTTTTTGATTTTTTATCACTCATCACCAAGTTTCTTGAATCTAGATGATTGAAATGGTTCGAAATGGCAAATTATATAGTCCCTTCATATCAAAATATAAGTCGTTTTAATCTCTTTTGTTTGTCCCACATCGTTTTATAATTTACGATATACACTTATTATATTTTTTCACTCTTACCCTCCATTTAATATCCTCTTTTATTTATTGTGAAGAAATATTATTGAGTTATAAATATGAGAGATAAAAGGATGTTTTAGGCATAATAAACCTGTATTTATTATTTTTTAATTTATGTGAAATGATGTTTAACGTTTTATATATGAGACAGTGTACAAAATTAATGACCTTTCAAATTTCAAAAATTTGTGAAACGTTTAAAGTTTTACCCCCTTCTTTATTTTGGCAAAAGAAATAATTGGTGAAACAACTGCCTGAAAATAATTAATATGAATGTTGCAGGGAGGTTGGATTCTAACACAAGGCAGACTGGAGAAATTCTCGTAAATGGACGCAGGCAAGCTCTAGCATTTGGCACCTCGGTAAAGCAGCACCCCTCAGAAAACTTCCACTATTACTTTAGTTTAGAGTTTTAATTTTTCTGGAATTATCCTCATATATATTATTTATACATTTTTCTTTATAATTAAAAAATATATATAGGCCTATGTGACTCAAGATGACACCCTAATGACCACACTTACCGTAAGAGAAGCCGTTTACTACTCATCACAACTCCAACTTCCAGATTCAATGTCAAGATCCGAGAAGAAGGAAAGGGCTGAAAGTACAATCAAAGATATGGGTTTGCAAGATGCCATGAACACAAGAATCGGAGGGTGGAGCGTCAAAGGCCTGAGCGGTGGTCAAAAGAGAAGGGTCAGCATTTGCATCGAACTCTTGACCCGTCCGAAGCTCCTCTTCCTTGACGAGCCCACTAGCGGGCTGGACAGCGCCGCGTCTTACCATGTCATGAATCGGATTATCAAAATAGCAGAACAAGACAGAAGGACTGTCATTGCTTCAATCCACCAACCAAGCAGTGAAGTCTTTGACCTTTTCCATAACCTCTGCCTTTTATCTTCCGGTAGAACCATTTATTTTGGTCCCACTTCAACCGCAAATGAGGTATTATTTTAAATCTTCAAATTTGTCACCCATTTTTTTGAAGCATCAGTTGGAAATGGGAATCAGTGTATAAAAAAAATAATAAAGTACTGATGAATTTTGCTTTGATATTTATTTTCTTCAGTATTTTGCTTTGAATGGATTCCCATGTCCACCTATGAGGAACCCATCTGATCACTTTCTGCGGACAATCAACAAGGACTTTGATGCTGTAAGGATGCGTTATTTCTAATTTCACAAAAATCCTAATTGACAGAAATACATAATAGTGCTGGAATTAAGGAAATTAATTGTGAGTAATTTGTAATTATTCTCTTCAGGATATTGAACAAGGCGTAGGTGAAAAAGGAACTGCTGCAGAAGCTATTGAACTTCTTGTTAAGGCATATAAGTCATCAGGTGTTAACCGGCTAGTACGACAACGAGTTTCTGAAATTTCCCTACAGAATAGTGGATCCCTTGAAAAGAAAGGAAGCCAAGCAAGCTTCTTAACCCAATGTCTTGTTCTTACCAGAAGATCATTTGTGAACATGTATCGTGATCTGGGCTACTATTGGCTTCGGTTTGCCATATATATAGCACTCTGCTTGTGTGTAGGAACTATCTACTATGATATTGGTTCTGATTTTGGCTCAATTCAGGTGACACAATTTCACATTGCAATGCTGTAAAACCGATACATAACTGTTCTGTTTGGGCTCTGTTATGATTTTTTTTTTCTTTTTTTTTCACCCTCTCGTCTCCAGGCCAGGGGTTCAATGCTCATGTTTGTTGCTGCATTCTTGACTTTCATGGCTATTGGAGGATTTCCCTCTTTTGTGGAGGACATGAAGGTACAACCCCTTCCAGTCTTCATTTCTCACAGCTTTATTAATTAATTTGGATTATTGTTTCTCAAGATTTAATCTTCTTGTAAATTAACCAGATTTTTACCCGGGAAAGATTGAATGGACACTATGGAGTGGCTTGTTACGTCGTTGGAAACACATTATCTTCAATTCCTTACTTGTTATTGATCTCTATAGCTCCCGGAGCAATAGCATACTATCTTGTTGGCCTGCAAAAGGGAATAGACCATTTCTTCTATTTTGCCTTGATGCTTTTCGCTTGCATGATGTTGGTTGAAAGCCTAATGATGATCGTAGCCAGCATTGTCCCAGACTTTCTCATGGGAATCATAACAGGTGCTGGAATTCAAGGTGTGATGATGCTGAACGGAGGGTTTTTCCGATTGCCAGATGATCTTCCAAAGCCCTTCTGGAAATATCCCATGTACTATATTGCCTTCCACAAGTATGCAAATCAGGGCTTCTACAAGAATGAGTTTGAAGGATTGACATTCCCAAATCAACAACTAGGAGGCCCTACAACAATCACTGGGGATTATATCTTGAGAAACTTTTGGCAGGTCGAGATCGGATACTCTAAATGGATTGATGTAGCAGTTGTTTTTGGAATGGTGGTTCTCTATAGACTTATGTTCTTGGCCATCATAAAAACAGAGGAGAAGGTTAGGCCAATAGTCAGAGCTCTTCTTGCACGTCCCACTAAGCAATCGGTTTCTGTTCAAGATCCATCTCCTGCCCTTCAATAATCTTGAAAGGTTAAAGCTGCATTGTAAATTCCATGCAAATAATAGTAATGTATTGTGAATGAAATATTTGAGACCAATGATTAGTTGGTCGTCTACCCTGCAACTTCGTAATTGATCACATAAATTTGTAATCAAAAGCGAATTAATATTGGTATTTTGATCTTGAATCATTACATCATGCTTTTATAAATAAATGTAATCAAATAAATGTTTTAAGTTCTCAGCTTGCCAAACTAATTCTAATACTAATTAAAGAAAGACATAGGCCAAACCAGTCTCTTGCAAAGACACGTCTAAGAAGCAGTCTTTCACAAGGTTCTTTCACTTCACATAAAATTCTCTCTCACCAATTTTCGAAATTAATTATCTTATTATATAATATAAAATTCAATATTAATATTCTCTTTAACATTTATATCAAGTAGAAAATATTTATTTTCAAATAAGAAGTATTTTTTCCAAAACATACCATTAGACCTAATAAAATATTTATTTATTGACTTGGTACTCATGAAGGTACGTTAAGTTTAATTTTTATGGTACACCGTTGGATTGTGTTGCATTCATCACCTTTGAAAGCGTCACAAGAGTATCCCATTGCAAAGTAAAAGGACCAAAATTAAATAGACTTATTAGGTTGGTGATGTCATATGTAAATATCTCCTATCTCAATCAATTGTATTGTCGTTTAAGATTATTTTAAGTAAATAATAATTTTGGACTTATTTTGTGTTTAAAGAAAATTTTCATTTTGGAGTTGGAACTAGGCATATTAGAATTGAAGTGAATAGAATTGGAAGATCGTGAAACAATTAATTTAATTTGAAAAAAAAGTTACAAAAGTATATTAATGAGGGTAGAAAAGAAAACTCAACTGAGAAATATGTAAGCAAACAATTAATTTGATACAAAAACTCCTCTCTTAATAATAACTAATTTAAAATAGAGGTAGTAACTTCATACATAAGCCTTCAATGACCAAATTTAAGAGTGCTAGTACGTCCTTGCACTTGCAATGATCAAAGAATCTTGAGAAATGAAATTTTGGCTGTTTGGTTTTAGGATTAATTAGGTTCCCTGTTCGGATTAAGAAGTTTATATAAATTTGAAGTTGTTTTGAACTTTTTTTTTTTTTTAACTGAATAATCTTGAGTTGTGTTTTCTTGAGATTGATGGAAAAAATTACTTCTCAAAATATAACTTTTTTAAATATGTCATGAATATGTAAATTTTGTTGGTTAAATAGAAGAGTTTTGGGTCCAAATTTAAAAATTATAATTAATTTAGAATTTTTTTTTTTCTAAAAAAATATATATTTTCAAAAGATCGGAAATCTTTTATATTATTTCCAAAAAGTATGTATACAAGAATTTTTCAGGGTGAGCTAAATGATATTAAATAAAAATTTAAATTTTTTAGTGTACGTCAAATGGTAGTAAATGGAAATTTATAATAAAACTAATACTACTAACATTTTTTTTTTTTTTTCTTTTTAAAGCCCACCCTCATGTGTCCGTCACTGGTTTTCCGTTCCTAGTCTTCAACTGCAACGGAGATGTTGGATAAGAAAAGGAAAATCCATCGAGATTTGTCATCAAAAGGGATCTTTACGATTCATATTCACTATGGGAATGATTTTAAGCTATCGATCCGTGGGATACAGATCTTTTTGAATGCAAGAATAAAGTAAGGAAGGTCTGACATGTCTTCACTAAACTTTCCAAGTTGAGTGCAAAAAGAATAAAAAGAACTTAACAATTAGTTTGAGAGCTTTAAGGAGGAGAGAAATTTGGGGAAAGTTTAAGTTTGGAGAAAAAAGAAGAGAAGGAAAATAAGAGAAATTGTATCTAAAGTCTTCCGGGAGTATTAGAAAAGAAAAGAATGAGATTTTTTTTTTTTTTTTGGTTTGGGAGTTTGGAGAGAAATGGAAGGATGAATTATTTAAAGTTGATTTTACAATAATAACCCTATATAAATTTGGATATAAAATAAAAATGAATTTGTGACATGGGTATTGTGAGAATTTTATACAAGTTTCATTTAGGTTAACTCTCCCTCCATCTCCATCCGTCGCTTTCTTCTCGGTTTATGACTGATTCCCAAATCACTTGCAAGAGAGACTCATCTTCTCTTTGCCTCTCTCCCTTTCTCTCCTTTTCTCTCACAAAAAAACTCCCAAACAGAATAGGTTCCAGCCTTCCACCACCTTCTTCTCTTCTCCTCCCCAACTAGGGGTCAAGTTGTGCGAAATGGAGCGAAGAAATTAAGAATATAATAAGTACCACAGAATGTTCTATCATTCAGAAATTAAAGAATACTCTCTATATTTTGGGAATTATTACAATCTTCAGAGGTAATAAAATTGAAAATTATTAGTTTGGGCCTCAAACAACCACCTCGTGGAATAATAATAATAGGTCCAGTGTCACACCCTTTGACTTAGGTGTAACACGCTGCGTATTAGGTTAACTCAACAAGCAAGACTACAGGATTCATGACTATATATCAAAGAAAATAAAAACCATCCCATATTCAAAGTAATAATCCTCAAAATAAATATTAACATTTACAAAAGTCTCCAGAATAAAAGGAATTCTAATTATATAAACTTACAACTCAACAACAACAATTCTTGACTTACATATCTAATCCAATCAAAACATATCGAATCACCTACAAAGAAGAGGAAAAAGGTGGTGTGAGAGTATACTATAAAATAATTAGTATACTTTTTGAAAAACAATAAAGAAAATACTATTTATTCGCATGCATAAATACATAGGCTTGTGTACTTACATACTTGCTTGGGTACATCCATACATAGGCTCAAACTTATCAATGTATTATGATCCAAAAGTAAATTTTAATAGCAAATGATTAATTCTTGTCAATTTACTATCAAAATATTTTACGGACAATCAAATTGATATTTTCGATCCGACCAAAGCATCAAGTGACCAGCACATGTGTCTGATATGGGCGGCAAAATTGTCCACTCCATGTTTTTTTTTCTTTCTCCTTCTTCCCGTTCCGTGTCTTCTGAATTCTCTTCACTAACCGGTGATGTTACCGGTTCCCTCTCCGACCATCTCTATTGCCAGGATATTCTGTTTATTTTCCCCTACTCCTTCTCTCATTCTCTTCATTGTCAAACCATCGGGGAGGGGGTGAACCATATCTGAAACATGGGGAGGGGTGGGTGCACAAATCCGACGATAGAGAACCGATGAAGATTCTAACGAGGTTCTAGATTGAGAAAGGAGGAATGTTGATGTTCGTGTGCTTTGGAAGCGAGAAGGGTAGATTTTCAGTGTGTGAACAGATCTAGTTAGTTGATGGAGAGAGGCACAAATCCGACAAGGTGAGACTAGATCGCAGAAGGAAGGAAATGGAGAAATAAGGCAGGCTGGTGACGAAAGCAAGAAAATGAGGGAGAAGGAGAAAGGGCATCGGAAAGGGAAGGAAACAGAGAGGAGGGGTAGCTGACGAGGTGAATCAGTCGGTAGCATTTTACAGATGCCTACAGGGAGCCAAGAATTGAAGGTAAAAAAAAAAAAAAAAAAAAAAAAAAAAAAAAAAAAAAACCCAAAAAGAAAGAAAGAATTATGCCCACGAAATGAACTCATCATCGAAGCTTATCTACTCCTATCATTCCGCCTCCTGTTTCTGCTTTTACCAAAAGGATCCCCGTATCCAGAAGGAGGATTATGTGATACTGGCCTTTCTGATGATCTATAACTGTAACCTGGATTGTTGTTGTTTACTCTAGATTGTTGTGAGTAATTCCCTCCATGGCTTTGGTACCTATTATGTGATCCCATTGGACTATTCTCCGGACTCCAAGATTCGAAATCAGTTTCATCAGCTAGTTCATTTCTGTCCCAAGAAGAACCAGGTTGTTGTTGAATTGGAGTTGCTTTGGCAGAGCCTTTGGGCATTGAATTATAGTTATTCAGATTTGTACTACTTTGATAATAAGGGATTTGATCCATAGCTTTCCTAGGCCTCCAAGAATAGAAAGAAACTGGAGGTTCTGGCACATAGAACGGCTCCATTTCGGTATTTGCCTAGGAGCCAATGGGCCTTTTAGGTGTTAACAATCACCCTGGAGGCCTCAACTGGAGGACGGCGATGGATGACTGTAGCGGCATCAAGCTTAAATGAGGAGAATGGCAACGGAGATGGTGAGGGAGAATGGCTAGGAGTAGAGAGGGGGAACGGGAAGAAGAAGAAAGGAAAGGAAAAAAAAAAAAAAAATGAATAGACAATCTTGCCCCCCATATCGGACACATGTGCCAGTCACATGATGACTTGGTCGGATTTTGATGCCAAATTTTCTGAAAGTATTAATTTGGCTACCCGTAAATTGTTTTGATATTAAATTCCAAGGAATTAATCATTTGTCACTAAATTTTTCTTTGGGTCATAGTACAGTTACTAGATTGGCCAATGTTCGAGATTTAAATATCGATTTATCAAAGAAGTTTTCATACTTAAATCCCTAAATTTCAAATCTATAACTTAGAAATTAAATTTCAAGAACTAAAAGATTAAGAATTGAAATATAATGTCTAAAATCCAATCCTTTATACAATAGAGAAAGAATCCAAATTTATTAATAAATCCTTAATATTTTTAAAATATCACCAGGATTTCTAAATAAATTCACAAATAACAAGGGGTGTTTTCATTTCTACTCAATTTGAATGAAAGATTTCTATTTTACCAAAATCTATACAACATTTCATAATTTATCCAAGTCTAAAATTAACTTTTTACTCTATACTCATTTTGACTTTTCCTTTAAAAAAAAAGACAAAACTAACCTTTATTCACTTTTAACCTGTAGTTACTATATTGCCCTCGGCATTCAAAAGCCCTCAACATTCAAAACACCTTAACTACCATTGCATTGCTATAAAATCGAATTGAAGACAATACAGTTACTGCATCATTGATGAAGGTTCCTTGGTGAAAGTTGAACTTGAAACAAATCCATTCTCCCTGTTGAAGTAAAAAAGAAAAAAAAAAAAAACAGTTGGCCGTTGTGTTCGAGTTTGTGAGAGGAGTTGGTTTTTTTCTTCACAAGATCAAACTAGCATCGTTCGGCCAACTTTGAGTTTAGTTTATTTTTCCTTTTTGCTATTATGGTGATTGATGTTTGTGTTTTGATTCCTAGTTGTCTTTGGGTTTAACTGGTTGTCATTTAGCCAACTTTTTAGCTATGTTTTGTTGTTTATTTGGTATAAGGTAAGAAAGGAAGTAGCTTGTGTTCAGTATTTGAAGTATCGGCTGACCTTCAAGTCCCTCATTTTTTTTTTTTTTTGGTTCAATCAACCTTCCAGTGGATAATTTCGACCTTTGAAGGATTATATAGACCTTCAAATTATTAAACCGGCCTTCAATATTTTTTATTTATTTTTAAAGTTCAATAGACCTTCTAGAAGGTCAATTAGACCTTCGAAGGGATTATATCTATCTTCCATATGATCATCTCAACCTTTAAGCCTTTTTTTTTTGGGTTCTTTTTCTTAAAACAAATATTTAGACCCTTTTTTCTCTACTTAGTTTTTTTAATTAAGAAATTTCTCTCATTTTCTTTCTAGTATTGCTTGTATATTTTCCTGAATATATTTTTCTTTGCACTCTTGCAGAAATGGATTACATCAGAATTGTTCTTCACGATGGTTCTTTAAGTGGAAGGGCTTGTTCGGTAGTCGTACCAAACAACATCAGTTATGAAGATTTTAGGAGAACTATGGTAGGCTGCATGAAGATTGATTTAAACCAATTCGACATACAAATCTCAATTGCATCCAAATTATCCGATGAAAGTACTAAATTAATGGAAATTGAAGATATATATGAGATCATGTATTTGAAGGGGGAAGTAGATCCTAAAATAGTGGTCTATAACAAAATTGAAAGATTACATCAGTGTGGTGGTGATCATGCAATGGATGATTTTGTTAATGCACACGAAAGGAATTTGGATGGGACATTCCCACCAATAAAAGATGAACCTGAGCTATTCGGAAATATTCGCTTCGATGCTGATGATGATGATGATTACAAAGAAGAATATATCTGCAGTATTGATGATGATGTTCTTCTGATCTTCGATGATGGGATCAGACACTTAGTTCCTTTTAAGCAATTTATACCGGACCCTTCTACCCAATTCACAGACATGGATTGCGGTGAGAAACATAGGTGCATTATTCCAAAGATGAAACCATTCCACTCGTGGGTTTGATAGGGAAGGATTCAATTTTTAATAGTAAGGATGAATTGATGACAACAGTCGATCAATATTCACTCGAGAACCGATTTTCCTATCATGTGGTATATTCGGATAAGGCAAGATTTGAGGCCCGATGCAGGAATCAAAAAAGATTGCACCTTAATGATATGTGCATAGTGTAGAGTTGGATGCTAGATATGGGTTATTCGCAAGTTTGTCCCGACTCACACTTGCATTCAAACAGTATAATAAAGCAAAAACAAGGATGTAAGTGCATTAAGAATTTGTCGTTTGTACGCTGGTAAAATCATTGGTGAGAATCACACCCCCAAAAATATGATTCAAGACATGCATGAGAATTATGGTGTGAAGTTAGGATACACCAAAGCTTGGAGATCTTTGCAGCGTGCCAAGGACATAGCTTATGGAACTCTAGAGGACTCACTTAGATAGCTTCCATCATACTTCTACCTCTTGGAGCTTACAATGCTCGACTCAGTGACCAACATAGCATTGTCGGAGGAGCATTTTGTGCACTTGGTCCTTTGATTGAGGGATTCAAGTACATGAGACACGTTATTGTCATAGATGCAACACACATGAAACGGTGCACACGAGGGCAAAATTTACACAGCTATTTGTGTGGATGGAAACGAACAAACTTTTCCCCTGGCATTTGGATTCGGTGAAGAGGAAGGCAATGATTCATGGGAGTGGTTCTTAAGAAGACTAAGAACTGCTTACAGATCTCCTTATGATTTAATAATTGTATCCGATCGACACAAAGACAAACTACACGCAGTGAGAAAAATGTATCGCAAGGTTCCACATGTCTTTTGTTATAGATCCTCGTGTTGCAGTGATTTTCAAAAGTGTTGCATATGCCTATAATAAGCACAAATGCAACCACTACTTTGGGGACATTCAACATATACACCCTAGATTTCATCGGTGGTTGGATGTTGAGGTAGGATGATCAGGTTGGTCATGTGCTTACTGTTCAAAGAATTGATACAACCAAATGACAAGCAATCTTGTGGAGTCCTTCAATGAAGCGATCAAGAAAGCTTAGAAATTGCCGATTACATCCTCTCCCGAGTTTTATAGGGGTATGTGTCAGAGTTGGTTCAATAAACGTCGAGAAGCAGCCACTACAATGGCTGATATTATTAAAAAATGATATTATTAAAAAATGTGCTATGGAACGGATTGAGAAGGAAGCTGTAAAGGTTGACCAACAAAGACTGTATATTACATCCATTTGAGTTAGGGAGAAATATGTCGTCGGTGATCCCCTACAAGAAGCAAATGCTGTTGTGGATATCGGAGATGGGAATTAAAAGGAATTCCATGTAAACATGCCGTTGTTGTAGCTAGGTATTGAAAAGCCTTTGTATAATTTAAACAGACATTCCAGACGACCGAACCGACCTTATCGGAGGCTGAGCAGACCTTCCATAAGGTAGGTTCGACCTTCTGGACCTCCCATATTGTTTAGAACATAGATTTTAAATCACAATCCCAATTTGTTTTTTTTTTCGTCTTTAATTCTTTGTAGAGAAAATGGGGCTCACTACTATTCTCCGTGCTGTGGAAATTCATTTGACACAGAAATATTGAGGAAGGCATATGCACCTTCGATATAGCCTATTCCGTTGTCTTCGAGGTTAAGTAGAATTGCAGGTTTGGAAGATGTGGTTGTCAATGCATCATTGCAAGAAGGGAGGTAGAAAGAAATCGACAAGGTCGGTTCCTCTCTTGAAATGAACAATACCAATAGAAGAAAGCTTGCACGATATGCAGAAGAAAAGGACACAATCGTCAAACTTGTCCGAACACAGCGACAAAAGCCGCACCACCTAGAGCAGAGGTTACATTATCAAATGATCATCCTTAAGAAAGGCACCCATCTAATCCAATATCTATCTAACAATCTCGAGTTTCTGGACAAATATTGGAGATGACAGATGAAGCAAGAGTGTTATGTTAATGTAAGTGTCGTCCATTAGAGTGGTTTTTTTTGAAGGTGATGTTGGTGTTGAGACGATTTATGACTTGTAATTATTTTCACATTCTTATTAGTTTGTAAAATTTTCATTTATCCTACCATATGATTTCTTTTTTTAATAAAAGAAGCATGTAATGCAAACTGGTGAAAATTAAAAATAATAGAACCAATAATAACTATCTCTACTGCATAACTTCATCTTGAAGGCATCCTGCTACATCCCACCTAAATACAAAACCATCAAATAAAAGCTGGCTTTCTCTACAACGAAAATCATAAACAACATCTTTATAGGCTTTCCTTACTTTGTTCCATGAAGAACATGCAATCTGGAAGTTATCTGCATCAACAAGCTAGAGTTTCGAAACAATCAACCACCAACAGTTCAATGGGAATAGTTGCCCAATCTCTTTCTACTGCATTCTCGGCCATATTTCTTCTTCTTCTTCTGCAGTCATGAAATTGGGGGAAAAAAAAATTAGGATAAACAATTGGGGAGGTGAGATTTGGGTTTGGAAATGGAAAACTAGCTTTTCTAGTTTAAAATGGTGGAAGGTCACGATTATCTGTCTGAAGGTCGCGATGTACTTGCCGAAGGCTGGGATAATCCAACTTAAATGTAATTTAAAAATTAATAATAATAATGATATTATTTTTTATTATTTTCAATTTAATAATAATAATAATAGTAGTAGCAGTAGTAGGAGAGTGATTTTTATTTAATTTTAATTTTAATAATAATTATAATAATACCAGAGGTCGGTATAATCATCTGAAGGCCTTGATTATCTGCCGAAGGTCAAAGAAAGACTAGACAAAGTTTAAAGTTGGCCAAGTCTTTGTAGCGATCTTCGAATGATTATACCGACCTTTGGCACATTATCCCGACCTTAGGTAAGTACATCCCAACCTTCCACCACTTCCAAACTCAATTCTCACCTCCTCAGTTGTTTATCTAACTATTTTGCATCCAAATAGGCTTAAAATTCCCTCATTATCAACAAAATTCATAAGAAAAAAAAGCTAAACAAATAAAGAAACCGAGGCATGTCACTGTGAGAGTTCACATGCAACGTGAAAAAAAACATTTCAAAGCACAATGCCACACAGTCTTAACTACTTGTAGAACACATTAATATCGTCACATATATGATCATGGAACTGTCAAAGAATCACTCTCCAAAACCTACCTATATAGTATGAATGCCGGTTGTGCAAGTAGTGAAAGAGTGAACGGTTTCAGAGTGAACAGTGGTAGAACAGTGAAGGTATGGTTTCAGGGAAGAAGAGTGAACAATGAGTGGAAGAGGGAAGGCTTTGAGGTCAGAAGAGTGAACAGTGACGGTACGGTTTTTATAGAATTGGTTAAGGACCAAAATGGCCAATTACTCTATTTTCATGACTTGTAATTATTTTCATATTCTTTTTAGATGATTCATGCCTTGTAAAACAACTAATATAATTTCATTTTCATTTACATAATTTACACGCTATGCAAAATATATACATGACATATACCAAAAAATCACTTGGACAGAAATCTATATCTTGTTGCTATACTCAAACATGATCGAAGCCATCTCGTCCTTGATATCTTGGGGTGCAACTAGAATTAGACCTGTAAAAAAGGATCAGCCCAGCTAAGTCCTAAAAGATCAAGGTTGGGTTGGGCGTAAGCCTTGTCTTGAAGGACCAATAATATTGAAGCCCAGTCTAATCTTTAAAAGCCCAAGGGCAGGCTCGAGGGCCCCACCTCTAGATTTCTTAATATTTAATATTTGTAATAAATATTAATATTATATGTGCACATGCTATTTGTTGTTTGTATTCCTTTGGATCTGTGCTTTGTACAGAAGTGCCGATTTGTCATTATTTCTTTTTCCAGTTTCCATGGTTTCTTTCAGTAGCTGATGTTTCAGTCCCTTCCAATGAAAAAAGATAAAAAAGAAGACCAAATTGTCTTCAAGTTCTAATTCTAGAATGATTAAGGTAGCAGCCTTTCTTGAATCTAGTGGTGGCGCTGCGAGATGCGAGTCTGCGATTTGTGAATCTGGCAGTGGGTGACGACTGATGAGTTTGGTCTTGCTGCAGAAGATCCAAGGAAAATGATGGGGGAGCTCAGCTGACCGTGGAGGAATATAAGAGAACTTCTGGGTCAAAAGAGAAAGGCTTTTCGATGATGTGTGTATTTGGACTGATGAGTGAGGACGATGGCGACAAGCTGTGCCGGTGTGACTGTGGTCTATGTGTGGAGTGCAGAGTGACTGGTGTGAGTCTGGTGAGGTGAGTCGGTGACAGTGGTGAGGGTTGTGGGATTGAAGATGAATGTTGATAACTGGATCTGATAAGTAAAGTGATTATAACATAGATTATTAAATTAATAATAAATAAAAAAAGCCCTTGGGCTTGTCCAGCCCAACCTTACTTTGAAATTGCTCAACCCAGCTAGGCCTTGTTTAACAACGGCCTTCATTTACTAAGCCTAGCCCAATCCATAAATAACATGGATAATGCCTAACCCATGGGCCCCAACCCTTTTTGACAAGTCTATCTGGAAAATCCTTCAGTGGTGGCATTGCCTAAACATACCCCCTTAGTAGTTGTGTCATGTAATGTGCAATACAGCTTCACAGCTAGTTGAATCAGGCTGACTCGGGAGGACTTCAATGCCCAAAAGCTGAAATTCGAACTTGATAGGTGGAGCAGCAGCAACTCCCATCGTGGAATAATAGCCGGCCTGTACCAGAAGGTGCAGCAACATCCTATAGACCGGCTCTATCATCTCTATCCTGCGTGCCCTCACCACTTTATTTTGCACTGGCCTCAGATCATATAGAGTGACCTTCGCCCCCTTCGACAAGATCCGTAGAAGTACCCAGTGATTCTTGTGGCAACATGGCATTAAGACTTACAAATACATCGAAAATTATAAAATTATTTGATATAAAATGTAACTTAAACTAAAAACTTAAATAATAACTACGTTTATTATTTCATCGATCTGCCACCAGGCAACTTCATCATCCTCTCCAATTCCCTTCACCTAGTCAATGGAACCATCATCGAACTTGTAGGTCTCAAGCTTCCCTCCAGTGGAGGTAGGAACGAAAGCAGAAAGGTGCATCCTCTCCAACTCCCTTCACCCAGTCAATGGAACCATCATCGAACTTGTAGGTCTCAAGCTTCCCTCCAGTGGAGGTAGGAACAAAAGCAGAAAGGTGCATACTCTGCAATTTGAGTTATTTTTAATCGATATTATATAATCACCATCCAGTAGAACAATTGTTAAAAATTAAACAAAATACTTACCTAGAGATAAGGTGGGGCAATGGCGAACCTCTCCGCCATAGGGAAGGCCTCTGGATGCACTGTAGCCGCCAGTCGAAGCCCTCTAATGAACTGATCGACATGAGGGTTCTCCAACTTTTGAGTGCAATCTCGAATGATCCTCAAAAAGTTCCCCTCCAAGGAGAGGATTTTCCCCACTGAGTGGCTGCCTAAAAAAAAAACACAATTGTTAGAAAATATAAATAATAACTCTAACATACAAAAAAAGACACACTAACTTAATTATGAAGAGAAAGCTATATTATATTAACGAAATTAATGTAAATTCCTCTTCGATTTCCCCGACGAGCAGAAAGTATCCAAGCAGCTCTGGGTATCGGGACTGTCCAATAGAAGTACCACGGAGGCACCCCTCCCCCCCGGCACCTCTACTGGACCTGCCTTTCTCCCTTTCTTCATTCTGGGCTTCTTCTTTGGAGCCCCAAAATGTATATGGTGAGAGGGGTCTGTGAACGGTGACATGAGGCTTGTAGCCCGAACCTTGGTCCGAATAGCATGTCCTCCCTCCTGAAATAATTTAAAATCCAATATTAGAAAGTAAAGAAATTAAATTAAAGATACTTGAACAAGACATAAAAATATGAAATGAAAAAAAAACTAATTAACTTAACTAATTATGTCATGTCTCACCTAAATAACAAGGTCGGATACAATAGTACTAGGTGGAGTGAGTGTAACCTCTCTCTCACCGGCTATTATTTAAAATAAATTAACTAACTACAAAAATCGGTTTAAATATGAAATATTCAAAAATAGAGAGATATTTAAACTAACCTGGTCGGTAGTCTGGACCTCGATTGGAGCAGCTGCCACCTTCGTCTCACTAACATCTCACTAACACAACTAATTACGAAAATTTACTTAAATATTATCTATTAAAAGATAGCACTATTATAAATCTGAACTAACCTGGGGGGTAGAGTCGACCACAACCGGAGCAGGTGGATCTGCATTCGGATGCCAACCACTAGTCATTTGCTCCTGCTAGTTTCAAAGAAAATAAATAGGGTTACAATATAATCAATAGCTAATACTCTATTTAACTAATTCAGATTGTAGAGCGTATATTAACTTGCTGTGTACAAGGAGATGTCTGACCACCCTGTCTGAGGCTCTATCGATGCTCCAGCTCATCCAGCTGCTGTAGGATAGCAGTGTGCCGAGCCAGGGCTAGGTACTCCTGCTGCTCCAATCGAGCAGTCACCACTTATGTTGCTCGACAAAGCGGGCATTGACATGCTTGACAAGATGGGCATGGACCCACTTCTCAGACTCTGCCAATAGAATCCTGAGATGGGACATTATGTGGTCGCCAATAGTAGCAGAACGAGAGGGCCTCTCAATGCTCTCGGGAGCCTACTATAATTTTAAACAAAAATTATAATAAATATACATATTGAATTGAATGCTTGACTTAAGAAAACATAAAGAGATACATACCTGGTGGCTGTCCTCCTCAGCCCCATAACCTTTTGATCTCACAAGGGAGGGAGGTCGCTCCTCGGAATGCTTCTCCTCATCCCCGAGGATATCGGCATCCTCAATTCTCGGAGTAGGTGACTAAAAAAAATAAAACAAATATAAAACATTAAAAACAATAAGGTAGACTATTTAATTTACAATTTACTAATTCAAATATCAATAGACTAATCTCTATAATCGTAAAGGGGGTTGGCTATTGGACATCCTCCCAGAATGAGTTGGGCTTTGAAGCCCCTCAACAAATAGGTGGAATATAAGGGAGGTTGCCAAAATCTCTCCAATACGGCATCTGCCGCTCCTGCTGATCTTGCTCAATGTACAGTGATGAAGCAAATACCTGTGTACGTAGTAATTTAGTTTAATGAACATTGATTTTGAAAAAATAAAAGACAAAAAAACGAAAGTAGAAAGGTTGATTGCTTACCACATTCAATAGAACATGTCACTGTACTTTGGAAGTGGACTGAATTGGCCTTCGGAGAAGAATTCACCTCGGGTGCCGTAACCATATCAATGGCCTGTGTCGGGGTCGGTAGATGGTGCCCCAATAACCTATGATGTGTGGAACTCCTTGACAAATCCCGCCCTATAACCTTCGGATCCACCAGGCCCAATCGAAGTCTGGTGATCAGGGCATACTCTTGAGTCCCTAATCGATGTAGTCTACCTCCGATGTGGAACCACATCTCATCGGGGTGAGCATCGCGGAGGTGAACCTCCTGTCTAAGCACATGAAATGCGGCATGGGCATAAAAATGTCTGGAATATCGGGGTAGCTCTAGCATATGTCCGAAGGGACCCCTCTTGAATGACTCCTTTACCCCATGGAGCCTGACCAAGTCAATCACCTCTACTATCCATGAATACTTGTAGTTGCAACTCATAGTCTTACCAGGAGAAATAACAAGACTGTGCCGGTAAGACCATCTCCCTCTATCAAGGTCCATATCTTTGCAAATAATAAAAAAAAATAGTTAGATTGTCGTTAAATTAAACTAAGTACAATAAATAAATAGGCTCCAAACAATTTGTTATTGCATGAAAAATTATTATTTAAATCCTAAACATAATATTTCATAAAAAAATTTATAATAATTTATTATTTAAAATCATGGTATATTATAGTTATAACTTATTATTAGTAGATAGACATTGGTGGAGTCATTATAATATTATTATTTTACTTTCTTAATATAAAGTACAATATATTTTTATTTATAAAAAAATAAAATAAAGCAAGACAATCATTATAAAATATTAAATATTAAAGTATATTAAATAATTAAATTCTATTATACGCTGACAATATAAACTATATTGTATAATAATAATAAATCATTGTAAAATATAGTCATAGTTTAATAATAATAATTTTTATTTAAGTTAAAATAAAAGTTATTGGCCAATCCAGTTCTCAAACTATACTCTTTTGGAAGTTTTGGGCCCTAAAGTGTTTTTTTTTGCCTGTTTAGTGTTTAAACAATTTACATTTTAGTCATTTTGGTCATTTTGACATTATTCTTCACAAATTTCACCAAAATTTGTAATCATTTTGGCCAATCCAGTCAATGAATGACAAGGCCAAGCAAAATGAAGCCTAAGGGGCTATAATTTGAGGATTGGATTGGCCAAAATGACTAAATTCTGATGAAATTTGCCAAGAATCCAGCTAAAAAGACTAAAATGGCTAAAATGTAAATTGTTTAAGGACTAAACAAGCCAAAAAAAAAAAAAAAACCAAAGTTTCAAAAATGGTATAATTTGAAGATTGGATTGGTCAATAATCCATAAAATAAAAATAATAATATTTTTTATTTAATTTAAAATTTAATAAAATTAATTTTTATTTAATTTCAAATTT
>JAOXNR010042411.1:5794-19608 GCA_028571225.1 Parsonsia alboflavescens | reverse complement strand
AATCAATTTGGACCTTATTGCATGTTATGCTAATATGTAAGAATTACTCATTAAGATTATAGTCTTTTACACTTTTTTTCAGAAAATGATAGCCTTTTTGGGCATAAATCCCAACAACCTTTAGGATGGACTTTTCTATAGTCTCTGTTTTTCGTTTCATTAAGATTTTTCTCCCCCATTTTTTCCTATCATTTCCAGTATGTGTTCTTGAATATATTTTTGTTTGGATTCTTGTAGGACATGGATTACATCAGAATTGCTACTTATGATGGTTCTCTTAGTGGAAGAGAGCGTCCGATTGTTGTACCAAACGAAATCAGTTATGAAGATTTTAGGGGAACTATGACAGACTGCATGAAGATTGATTTAAACCAATTCAACATACAAATTTCAATTGCATCCAAATTATCTTATTTAAGTATTAAATTAATGGAAATTAAAGATATATATGGGATCATGTATTTGAAGGGGGAAGCTGATTCTAAAGTGGAGGTTGTTAATAGAATTGAAAGATCACATCAGTGTGGTGGTGATCATGTAAGGGATTGTTTTTGTTTATGCATACAAAAAGAATCCGGATGAGACATTCGCACCTCTAAACGATGAATTTGGGACATCCAGAAGTATTCGCACCGATGATGATGATGATTATGAAGAAGAATGTATCTACAGTGTAGATGATGACATCCTTGACAACTTCGATGATGGAGTCAGACACTTAGTTCCTTTTGAGCAATTTATACTGGACCATTCTACTCAATTCACAAATATGGACTGGGGTGAGGATGAAAAGGTGCATTATTCCGAAGACGATAACATTCCACTTGTGGGTTCGATAAGAAAGGATGCAATTTTTAACAGTAAGGGTGAATTGATGATAGTAATCAATCAATATTCACTCTATAACAGGTATTCCTATCATGTGGTATGTTCAGATAAGGCAAGATTCGAGGCACGATACAAGAGTCAGAAAGATTACACCTTCATGATAGATGCAGTGTAGAGCTAGATGCCAGATATGGGTGATTCACAAGTTTGTCCCGACTCACACTTGCATTCAAACTATACAACAAAGCCAAAAGAGGGATGTAAGTGCATCAACATTGTTGGTCTTTTATTTGCCGTAAAATTGTCAGTCACGAATCACACCCCGAAAATGTGATTCAAGACATGTTGAGGAATTATGGGGTGAAGTTAGGATACACCAAAGCTTATAGATATTTATAGCGTACAAAGGACATAGCTTATGGAACTCTAGACGACTCGTTTAGACAGCTTCCATCATACTTCCACCTCTTGGAGCGTACAATGTCCAACACAATGACCAGCATAGCATTGCGGGAGGAGCATTTTCTGAGGTCATTTTGTGCACTTCGTCCTTCGATCGAAGGTTTCAAGTACATGAGACCTATCATTATCATAGACGCAACACATTTGAAAGGTGCATACAAGGGCAAAATTTATGCAGCCGTCTGTACGAAATAGACAAACTTTTCCCCTTGCATTTGGATTTCGTGAAGAGGGGGACAATGATTCATGGAAGTGGTTCTTAAGAAAACTAAGAACTGCATACGGATTGAGGGATGATTTGGTAATTGTATCTGATTGACACAAAGGCATTCTACACATAGTGAAAAAAGTGTATCCCAAGGTTCCACATGCCTTTCGTTTTCGACATTTGAAGGAAAACTGAAAAACAAAGTGCAGAGATCCTTGTGTTGTAGTGATTTTCAAAAGTGCTGCATATGTCTATGATAAGAAAAAATACAACTACGTCTTTGGGGACATTCAACATATACATCGTAGAGTTCATTGGTGGTTGGATATTGAGGTAGGGCGATAGGGGTTGGTCACTTGCTTACCGTCCGAATAATCACTACAACCAAATGATAAACAATCTTGTGGCGTCCTTCAATGAAGCGATTAAGAAAGCTCCGAAGTTGCCTATTACATCTGTTCATGAGTTTTATAGGGGTATATGTCAGAGTTGGTTCAATAAACTCCAAGAAGCAGCTACTACAATGCCTAATATTATTACGAAACATTCTGTGGAACGAATTGAGAAGGAAGTTGTGAAGGTTGACCGCGAAAGACTGCATACTACATTCATTTGAGTTAGGGAGGAGTATGTCGTTAGTAATCCCCCACAAGAAGCAAATGTTGTTGTGGATATCATTCAAAGGATTTGTGGATGTCGGAGATGGAAACTAGAAGGATTTCCGTGTAAACTTGCCATTGCTATCGCCAGGTATTGAAAAAACCTTGGTATATTTTAAACAGACATTCCAGAAGGTCAAACCGACCTTTCATAAGGTAAGAGATCGTTCTTACCTTCTGGAACTTCGAACCAATAAGATCTTCTGTAAGGTAGGATCGACCTTCTAGAAGGTATGTGTGACCTTAAGGAAGATCTTTTCTATATTCTTTGTATTGTTTAGAAAATAAATTTAAAATCATAATCCCATTTTTTTTTTATCTTCTTTAAATCTTTATAGGGAAATTGGGGCTCACAATTATACTCTATACAGTAGAAATTCATTCGACATAGAGATATTGAGGATGACATATGCACCTTCGATATAGCATGTTCCATTGTATTCAAGTTTGAACAAAATTGCAGGTTTGGAAGATATGGTTGTCAATGCCCTGTTTAATAGAAGGAAGGTAGGACGGCCACAAGAAGGTTGGTTCTGCTCTCGAAGTGAACAACACCAATGGAAGAAAGTTTACAAAATATTCAAAAGAAAAGGACACGACCATCTAACTTGGCCGAACACAGTCAATACAGAAGTGCACATATCTAATCCAGCATCCACGCAACAATCTCGACTTTCTAGAGAAAGTTTAGAGGTGACAAATGAAGCAAGAGAGTTTGTTAATGTTAATGTAAGTGTGTTCGATGAGAGTGGATTTTTTTGAAGGTGATGTCGATGTTGATATGATTCATGACTTGTAATTATTTTCATATTCTTTTAAATTACATAATATAAATAAAACAACTACATAAGTCTTTTTCATTTATATAATTTACATTGTCTGTAAAATATTTACATAATATAAATTAAACATCTGCATAATTCATTTTCATTTATCTAATTTACATTGTATACAAAATATTTACATAATATAAATACAAAAAATCACTGGGACTACAAACTATAGCATGCTGCTCCATGAAAGAGTGATCCGAGCCATCTCGTCCTTGAAGCATTGGGGTGCATCTAAAATACCATTTA
Organism: Parsonsia alboflavescens; assembly: GCA_028571225.1. Classification (NCBI taxonomy): domain Eukaryota; kingdom Viridiplantae; phylum Streptophyta; class Magnoliopsida; order Gentianales; family Apocynaceae; genus Parsonsia; species Parsonsia alboflavescens. The sequence goes on along the minus strand of JAOXNR010042411.1, from coordinate 16,372 downwards.
GTAAGGGCATCTTAGGAAATTGCTCCCGCAATAGTTGCGCTATGTAATGTGCAATGTAAGCCACACAACTAGTCAAATCAGGCTGACTAGGGAGGGATTTAATGTCAATAAAAGAATAGTTGAACCTGGTAGGTGGAGTTGTAGCAACTCCTATCATGGAATAATAGTCAGCCTATACTAGAAGGTGTGTCAGCATGTTACAAACTGACTCCATCATCTCTTTCCAGAGTGCCCTCACAACTGGATCTAGAGATGGCAACGGATCATATAGAACGATCTTCGCCTCCATTGGAGAGATCCTCAGCAATACCCAGTGATTTTGGTGGCAACATGGCATCATGACCTACAAATACATCGCAAATATTAAATTAATTAATATAAAATATAACTTAAAATAAAACCATAAAGAATAAATATAATTTTTACCTCTGACCTCATCATGTTCTCTAACTCCCCTGACCCACCTAATAGAACCATCATCGAGCTTTTACGTCTCAAGGTTCCCGATAGCGGAGGTAGAAAGGAAAGAGCTTTGGAGTATACTCTACAATTTGAGTTGATTAAAATTGATATTTTATAATGAGCATCAAGGCAAAACTTTTGATACAAATAAATTTATACTTACATAGAGGTAAGGCAGGGCAATGGCAAACCTCTACGTCATAGGGTAGGCCTCTGATTCCCCTTTAGTTGCTAGTCGGAGCCCTTGGATGAACTGATCGACATAAGGGTCCTTCAACTCCTGCATGCAATGATGAACTGTCTTCAGAAAGTTCCTATCAAAGGAGTGGATTCCCCCGATCGAGCTTCTACCTCATAAAAAACATAATTGAAAGAAAAATAAATAATAAGTCTAACATACTAAAAAAGACACATAAACTTAATTATAAATTAAGCTATATTATATTAATTGCTATATTATATTAATGGAATTAATATAAATACCTCTCTGATTCCCTTGAAGAGCAGAATTTATAAAAGAACATTTGGTTTTCTGGAGTGTCCACCAGAAATACCTCAGAGCCCTTCTGTGGCACCCCTACCAGACTTGCCTCTCTCCCTTTCATCATTCTAGGCTTCTTCCTAGGAACCCTAGAATCTATGTGGCGAGAGGAGTCAGTGAAGTTTGACATGAGGCTTGCAACTCGTTCGAATTGCGCGTCCACCCTCCGAAAATAATCTAAAATCCAAGTATTAAAACATAATAAAATTAAATTAAAGACACTTGAACAAGACATATAAATATCAAATAGAAAAAAATCACTAATTAACTTAGCTAATAATGTCGTGACGCACCTAAACAATAGGGTCGGATATAACAGTACTATGTGGTGCTGATGCAACCTCCCTTTCACTGACATCCTCCTCCGGCTGTTATTTAAAATATATTAACTGTTTTTAATTTAAATAACTAACTACGAAAATCAGTGTAAATATGAAATATTATAAAATAGAAAGATGTTTAAACGAACCTGGGAGGTAGTGTGGACCACAACTAGAGCAGGTGGATCTACATCCTCCCTCTCACTAAAATCCCCCTCCGGCTGTTAGTTAAAATAAACTAACAGTTTTTAATTAAAATAACTAATTATGAAAATCGGTGTAGATATGAAATATTAAAAAATAGAAATATGTTTAAACTAACCTGAGGGATAATGTGGACCACAATTGCAACAGGTGGATCTGCATTCTCCCACTCACTAACTTCCCCCTCTGACTCTTAGTTAAAATAAATTAACCATTTTTAATTAAAATAACTAACTATGAAAATTTTTGAAAAAATATGAAATATTAAAAAATATAACTATTATAAATATGAACTAACATGGGGGGTAGGGGCGACCACAACCAAAGCAGGTGGATCTACATCTTGTCTACCACTCGTCATCTGCTCTTACTAATTTAAAAAAAAAATAAAAAAGGGTTAGAATATAGTCAATAACTAATGCTCTATTTAACTAATTTCATATTTTAGAGCGTATACTAACCTAGTGTGAATGAGGAGGTGTATAACAATCCTGGTCGATTCTCTAAACAAGGCCCCACCAGCTCATCCAATAGCTTCTTGAGCCCAAAGAAACGCTATAGGATAGCAGTGTGCTGAGCTAGGGCCAGCTGCTCATGCTGCTCTAATCGATCACTCACCCACTTTTGGTGCTCGACAAAGTGAACATGGGCTCGCTACTAAAACTCTTCCAATATAGTCTTGAACTGGGCCATCGTGTCATCGGCAATAGGAACAGAATGAGAGGGCCTCTCAGCTCTCGGGAGCAGACTATAAGTTTAAACAAAAAATATATTAGCTACCAATTGAATTGAATCCTTGATTTAATCAAACATGAAGAGATACATACCTGGTGGCAGTCATCCTTTGCACCAACCCTTCGATCTCACTAGGGAGGGAGGTCGCTTCTCGAAATGCTCCTCCTCATCCTTGAGGATCTCGGCATCCCTAACTTAAGGACTAGGTGATTGATGTCTAACAACCTCCCAGAATGAACTGGGCTTCGAAGACCCCAACAAACAGGTGAAATATAAGGGACGCCATCAAAATCAATCTAATACGTCATCTGTCGCTCGTGCTCATTTGGCTCAATGTATGGTGATAAAACAAATGTCTGTGTACGTAGTAATTTAATTTATGAAAGTTTGATTTCATAAAGAAAAAAGCCAAAAAGACACAAGTAGAAAGGTTGATTTCTTACCGCATTTAATAGAACATACCACTAAACTTTGGAAGTGGATTGAATCAGACTCGAGAGAAGAAGGCACCTCAAGTGCAATGTAGCTCCAGATCTAGAAGCTCCGGGAAGAGCATCAATGCACAAATACCGGAGCAAGGGGGAAGTGGGCGTATATCCACCACTGAATTGAAAGAAAAAACATCATAAATTTTGACAACCACTCATTGTTATGCTAATATAAATGGTAGAAATTCCCAAAAACGGTAGATTTGATGTCATATCAGTATTACCTTGGCATAGCCATATAAATGCCTCTTCTGTGTCAAAGTCTCATCATCAACGTCTATCTGGAGGAAATGTTGTATCATGCTCCACCCGATGGTGGACCGGGGAAATACCTCAACTGCTGGCAAATCTTCAAGAATGCTCCACACGTAATACGGAATTATTGCTAAATGAGTCACGTGTCAGCATCCAGCAGATCCCACCTCCTTCTCCTTAAACTTATCCAAGGCTCGTGTCGAGGTCAGTAGATGGATCCCCAATAACCGCTCATATGGAGAGTTTCTCATCAACTCCCGCTCTATAATCTCCACATCCAGCCAAATTGAAGTCCAGTAATCAGGGCATACTCCTGAGGCCCTAATTGATGTAATCTACTTCCGATATGGAACCACATCTCATCGGGGCAAGCATCACAGAAATAAACCTCCTATTTAAGCCTATGAAATGTAGCATGGGTGTAAAACTCCCGGAATAACGGGATAGCTCCAACATGTGTCCGAATGGACCCGTCCTAAATTGCTCCTCTACCCTGTGGAGCTTCACCAAGTCAATCACCTCGGCTATCCACAAAAACTTATAATGACAGCTCATAATCTTACCGGCAGGAACAATAAGATTATGCCAGTAAGTCCATCTAACTCTACAAGGGACCATATCTTTACATATATAAAAAAAAACCAAAAATCCAAAAATTAGCTAGATTGCCGTTAAATTAAACTTACCTTTATTTATTCCTAGGTACAATAAATAAATAAGCTCCAAAACATTTGTTATCATATGCAAGTATTATTTAAATCCTAAAACAAAATATTTTACAGGAAAACCTATAATAATATATTATTTAGATGAATTTTATAAAACTTTATCCAAACTTTACCCTGAGTATTTTAATATTAAAACATATTATAGTTATAACTTCATATTATTATTTTTAGTAGATAGACATTGTTGGAGTCATTATAATAGTATTATTTTAATTTCTTAATATAAAGTACGATATACTTTTTTTATAAAAAAACATAAAATAATCTATAGGACAATCATTATAAAATATTAAGTATTAAAGTACATTGTATAACCAAATTATATTATACACTAATAAAATTTAGTACATGGTATAATTAAGTCATTGTTTTATATATATGTATATATATATATATTTTTTTTTTTTTTTTGCTAAGGCGCGCTCCTTCCGTTTCCGTGACGGAAAACCGAATTCGAGACTTGAGAAACGGTTGGGCTAGAGTGGGGATGCCATAGTAGTTCATTTTGCACCCAAATCGTCTTAATATCAAAGGTGGATAATCCGGAGACCTTTGCAGACTTTAGACCTATCAGCCATTGCCATTTCGCTTCAAAGGTAATTGGAAAGGTAATATCTACCAGATTGGCCACACTACTTCCTAACTTGGTTTGCTCAAATCAAGAGGGTTTTATTTAGCGGAGAAATATAGGTGATAATATTTTACTTGATTTTGATTTGGTTCATTCACTATATAAGAAATGTTTGGGGAGAAATATGATTATGAAGTTAGATATGCTGAAAACGTTTGATAGAGTGAGCTGGTCTTATTTGTAGGAGGTTTTGAAGAAATTTAGCTTTGGTGTTCATTTCATAAACTTAATTCGTAATTCTTTGACTTTTAACAAGTTTTTAGTTACAATTAATGGGAAGCTATGTGGTTATTTCTCTTCAAGTGGAGGAGTATGACAACGGGATGCACTCTCTCCTATGCTGTTTATCTTAGCAACGGATGTCCTTTCTCGGGGTTTGAATAAATTATTGTATGATGGAGTTATTGGCGATTTCATTCTAGATAGGATTGGTTGTCCTATTTCACACTTGAGCTTTGTTGATGATATAATAATTTTTACAAGGGTTTTTAAAGAAGGGTTTGGTTAACTTAATGGATTTTCTTGGCTTTTATCAAGATTGTTCTGGGCAATTTATCAATTTTCATAAAACTTCTATGTATTTGTCCTCCTCAACTTCTTTGCATAGACAGGGAATGCTTAAAGGGATCACTGGTTGTGTTATTAGGAAACCTTCGATTGTTTATTTGGGCTGTTCAATATTTCCAGGAAGAATGAAGATTGCCTACTTCGAACCTCTGATTAACAAGGTTAAAGCTAGAATTAATGGGTGGCAACAGAAATATCTCCCTGGGAGATACACTTATACTGATTAAACATGTTTTATCAACTATGTCCACTTACTGTCTTGCTGTTTTGAACCCTCCGCACCAGGTCATTGCAGATTTGGAATGACTTTTTGCTCATTTCTTCCTGGGCAATTCAGACTATGGTCATAATAGGCATTGGTGTTCTTGGTAGCAAATTTGTATGCCTTATGACAGGGGTAGTTTGAATGTAACTTCACTATCTCATTTTGTCCGAACCTACAGCATGAAGTTGTGGTGGAGCTTCCATACTGTGGAATCATTGCTATCTGCTTATCTTAATCTGAAATGTGGGGATTGGGACAGCCATTATTCATTGGGGGTTCAAGGGTATGGAAACAGGTGCTATTAGTTGCAGACGAGGCGGAACCCTTCATTGCTGTAAAATTAGGATAGGGGAACTTCTCTTTTTGGCACGAGGAATGGCTGGTTGATGGGAAGATTGCAGATAAGGTTCAGTTTGATATCCCAACGGATATTAGAATTACTGGGCTGATTTTTCAAGGACACTGGCGAACAGAAGAGGTGCAGAAGTTGCTGCCACCAGATCTATGCAATTCGGTTCTCTCTTTCCCTTTGGAATGAAGGGATTCGAGGGATATTTACTTGTGGAAGCAATCATCTAATGGGAAGTTTCAGCTATCTGATTGTCGGGCAGCTTTGACAATTGAGAGTTCGGCTGTGGCAGCGACTCATGATCACTATTTTCACATGAAAGGTCAATTTTCACATTTCGTGTAGCTTGGAAATTTTTGGGAATGGATGACATTCGAACATATATGGGCTTCAGTCTAGCATCCAGATATCACTGTAAGTGTGCTTCTGAAACATTGAATCACTTGTTTGGTTCTTGCAAGATAGCAATGGAAATTTGGTCTCATTTTCTTCGTGTGTTTGATGTCACTGGTGGTATGCGTAACTCTCAACACTCTCTGAATGAAGGTTTAAAAAGCTGGAGTTCCCAAGAGAAGAGATTGGGTATTATTTTCAAAATTATCCCTCGGTTGATTTGTCATGAGATTTGATCTGCAAAATGCCTTTCTCTACGCTGAGGAGTCGACTAGCAGTGATGGCATCATACATAAGATTAATTGGCAGCTATTCCATATTCAGAAAGCTTATAATTTTCCTATTTTAAATTGCTTTCGTATTTAGTTTATGCTATATTAGTGGATTCAATCCATTAAGAAGTAAGGTTCATTACGTCCCCCTCCTCTTTTTATTTATTTTTTAATAAACAAATAGGGATATGTTAAATCCCCTGTCACCATGGACGGTTTTCATTAAAAAAAAAAAAAAAAAAATACAGCTCAATGCAAGATTAGACCAGATATTAGCAAGGCCACAGGCAATGCACGGAAAATCATAATTACTTTTGAAATTCAGAACTGCGATAGGAACAAGTAGTAGGGAATGAGTTTCGTGTTTGAACAAAGTTCCGGCACGTACGATTGAGCATTGGATATCAAATACATATTTATTCTGGCTCTCGTACCCTAATAACCCTTTGGGGATTGAATGGCCACCAAGGCAGTTTGTTGCAGGAGGACCGTTTGAAAGGATAAATGCCTGTGGCTCATCAAAACGATGCCGAATACAAATTTCATGAGGCAAATGGGAGCAACAAGCATGGAGGAAGTAGTTATAACACTCCTTATTATTGCATGTATAGTATAGGTCTGAAATTGATGTACCGCAGCCATTGCAATTCTTCGGTATAATTTTTCCTTCTTCTTCTTCATTAGTATTAGTATTCTTCGGCCGCCGTTTCTTAGTATCAATGGATGCTGGTGACCAAAATGTATGACCTCTGCTGCTAATCCTGATCTTGTAAACCCACATTTCTGCTGCTTTGGAAAATCTTCGACCATCGACTCCAAGCTTTTCATGGGCAAATTGATAACTTCAATCTTGTCTTTTTCAGAAACTCTATAGATTCAATTGTACGTTAACACAGCAAAAAGATTAATGATTGAGAAATTAATTAATAAAAATAATCATGTAGATCAGAAGAAAGACTAATGCTTACAAGTCATGAGAGTCTGAAGAAGATGTTATAAATCTGGATGATGAGCCAAAATCTTGGAAGAGGATACCACATAGGTAGCATAAATAGAAGAGGTCACAATCTCCCACATTCAAAGGCCAACTCACAATGCAAATCTCCATCACAATATGAGCAAAGTGGATTGAATTCCCCTCGAAGGATAAATTTGAGTGCATGCCTATGGTTAAGCACTTTGAGAGTTGCCCCAAATTCGATATTTCTAAATTTCCAGAGTTCTGCAATGCACTTAGGGTGGAAAGATCTATTTCATTCACGACAATGATAGAGCCAATACCTTGGGAATATCTCATCCTCGCAAATCTCACAGTGTACAGGGTGTCCATCAAATTGATCCGTCACGGTGATAGGATGATCGTCTTGTTTGATACCTCCAGAGGTAGTGGGGCCGGGGGGAGGAGGATAGTTCTTGGCAAAAGAGCACGTCTGTAATCCAGGAGATATGATCTGCATTTCGCATAGTACAGAAAATCAAACAAAGATCTCTTACAACTATTGCATCGATTCTTTCGCCAATCATATTCATCCATTGTCTCAGATTTATTCATTCCCACAAGTTGGTGATCAGGATGAGCTTCATGCTCAATGACACCAAATGTAGCTAATATAGCACACTTGAGATCAACACGAAACTTGCGAACTTGACAGTTGCATGAGAAGCCATAGCATATTAAGCAGAGAATATTGCATTGGAAGTAAGACCAGGAGCACTTGAGCTTCGGGAGGACAAGCTGATGAGGATGAATATTGAGAAGCAGAATCTGCTTAGGCAATTGTGCACAGGAAGAATGGAGGAAATAACTGCATTCCTCTTAGCTATAATATGAATCACAAGAAACTGGTAGAATACCAGCGTCACTTATCAAATTCAACTCTGCTGCTTCTTCGTATTTCATCATCTCCTTCTTCAAGGGATGTATGTGGCTGAAATGCTTCATTTCCGATAATTCCAATTCTGATACTGCAAGTGCAAGAGCAGGACCGCAATACTCCTTGAGGAAATCCCTTGTTATTTTCATGAAAATATTGCCTACTTCAAAATTATCACTTCCTGGTAATTTTATGCAATACTTTTCATCATCATGCTCCGCTTCCTCTCTGTCCTCTGCTTCCTCTCGGTTGATCAAAATTATTACTAGGTATTTTGAAAGCCACAATAAATTGCAAAAACTTGATGATGGGTTTTGTCAAAAGGGAGTAATGGAGAGAAAAGAGAACTAACTACTTCTACTAGCAGTATCAAAATATTACAAAATAAAATAAGAAAGAAAATATAGGTTTAATCTTAGTACCTGCTCTGATGAGTAGTAGCATTCACACAATGGACTTGGGCAACAAATCTACATCCATCGCAGTAATAATTCCAATAACGCGAGTGAATTCTTTCCCTGCAAAGATCACACCTCTTCATTTGATCATCATATCTATCAAGAAAACTATCACCATATTCAAATGGAAAAGAACGGGCCAAGTTAAGTGGATGTTGATGATGGTTACTCTCGTCGATTTTTGGTAGCAAAGCACAACTTTTATGGATCCAACAAATTTCCGCAACCTGTAGTTGTGCAAAGGAACGATTGATCTCTGTCTTCCCTTCCACATCAATGGATGTGCATGGCAGTCCAGTTTGATCGGAGTGTCAACAGCAGTTGATAAAGAAGAAGAAGAGTCCTCCTTCAGAATGCACTTTAAATGCACGTCAAACTGACATAAGATGCCGCAGTAGGTGAAATAGGGATAATAAATGAAATCCTTTCCGCATAACCCGCACTTTTTAATGAGGGGTTCCTCATCCCATGGCAATATTTCGAAGAGCATTAGCGAGTGTTGTGTATGAGTTGGGTGACAGATCTCCGGAGGCAACTCAGCACAGGATTTATGAAGGATGAAACTATCTTCATATCGGGATTGAGTACAAAAGTAAGCATTTTCCTCTGATAAAATAGATTCACCGCAGCCGAAACACATCTCCTGATCTCTGTATTTCCTCCCCCAAGCTCAGTGGGCGCTTGAGGCTAAAATGTTTCATTTGATCCATGTCTCCGTCCAAAGCCACCTACCTAGAGCTTGGTTTAATCTCACCCGGTGAACCAACAATAAATCCCTTTGAACTTAAAAATTTCGAAGATAGGTATTTCCGAAAATCCATTGTTTTTAACCACCCTTCATCCATTTTTAATGTGGTTTTCCCTAGCCTTAATGGGCATAGCTCACTAGTAAAGTCGGTGAGGGACTCTTTCCAAATCCTATTGAGGCATAATCCTAAATTTATAACATCGGCAGGAGTATATGAGCCCTTATTTGGTGGGGTTCACCATTTGTTTTTCAATGTGGTTTTTATACTTGCTGCCAAAGTTGTTAAAATCTTGAGTTTACTAATATATTACATGTAATCGTGTTAAATCACTTCAAAATTGGAAGTAAGTTAAAATCGTTTAATATACGAGTTGAATGAGTAAACTCAGTAAAATCAATTAATTCAACCGAGTTCAGAAAAATCTTCAATTTTTCAGTTAAATAACTCTAACCCATTAAATTTGTGTAATAAGTGACTCATTTCTATTCTAAAATTCGACCAAATAGGCTATTTAAAGATTATTTTCATTTTACCAGCAACCGACTCACCAAAACCTTTATTTCTCTTTTCCAAATCTCATATTTATTCTTTTACAAGTCAAAACTTTAAATCCGATGTCTCCATCTCTTTCTTTCAAGTTTCAAACAAACAATTTCACCAAGAAGAATCAATCTTTGAAAGAAGAATGAACCAATGTGCTTCATGGTGAAACCGGAGCTACAAGAATTAGGACTTGAAACTTTGATAGTTTGATATGATTTATTACATAATTATTAATGTATTATTTTATTTGATAGTATATTAATTATTTTATATATATAGAGAGAGCCACACATAAACTTTACAAATCTACAAATTGAATTTACGAATCAAGTTTGCAAGATTTCGATCGAGATTTCATAAATTTCGAGTTTAAAAGCCTTACTTGCTACTTTAGGTGGCAGATGCTTATGCAGTGGTAGTAGCAGTACCGCATTAGAAGTTCTATGCACTAAAGGAAACAACTTCAATAATATATGAAGAAATATTGAACCCCACTAAACCTACATTGTGCGAAGAATTCGTGATTTTGCAATAGAATGGGAAGATCAAGGAGTACAAGTTTGAAAGGAAGTGGTACGTAAGTTAGGTAGTACTGGATTGTGAATGTAAATTATGCAAACAAAAAAGATACTTCCTTCCACATTATTTATAAGTGACTAACGTCATTTTTTTCAAAATTAAGCTAATATCTTTTTCTGTTTAAAAATGCTCATATGGAAGATTGACATTTTTCATCCATAAACT
>JAOXNR010042390.1:0-19611 GCA_028571225.1 Parsonsia alboflavescens | reverse complement strand
TCAAGCATAACTTCTTCAATCTTGTCATGAACTTCAAGTTGTTCTTCATGGTCTAGCATTAATTCCAACCTTGCTACCTTCATCCTCAAACTTCCATGCTTATACTTGAAATAGTAAAAACATATTGAAGTCATAGATATTCAATCTTGTCTAAAGATTATTCAAGATTACTATAAGTCTTAAAATCATTCATTACGACCTCTAAAAACCATAATCATCTTCTAACTACCTGCGTTGAAGTTTGATTAGAAGGAAAATTGGATCAGGATTTATTTTCGTTTGTTGTTTTGCAAGTTTCTGAATAAGAACAAATCTTCAGATTCTGTTTCCCACTGCGTCAATTGGTATCAGAGCACAGATCCGTCCAGAATCAGTCCGTCTAGATCAGTCATTCCGTGAGCCATGACAAGAGGTAATCTCAAACAGAACATTGCTGCGTTAATCGAAGCAATGCAACAGGATCGGAAAGAGTCTAAGCGCGACAGGGAAGAGTTGCGAAGGGAGATGCGGTTAGAGAGAGAGAGCCGTGAACGCCAGATAAGGGATTTGACACAGATGGTGCAACGGCTGGCGCCAGGCCGACAACCAGAACAAGCCGTAGTTGACGGTTTACATCAAGGGGTGGACAAAGATGTTGAAGATGAACCTGAGCGACCGTCGCGTGAACAGCCTAGGGTTCAGCCGAGGGAATCAGAGGCGGCTACCAACCACCAAGAGACAACGAACGAGAACCATTCGTTCCTTGTTGGGATCTAGGGTTTAAGATGGAGGTTCCGGAATTTTCAGGAGGGTTGTCGCCTGAAGAATTCTTAGATTGGATGAGCTCTGTGGATGAACTTTTTTCGTTGAAGGAGGTTCCGGTGGAAAAAAAAGGTATCTTTGATGGCGATGAGGTTCAAGGACAGGGCTGCCGTATGGTGGCAATCTTTCCAATATCAGAGATACCTAGATGGCTTTCCAGTTTTGGATGATTGGGGGGAATTCAAGATTGAGATGCTCAAGGAGTTTCTACCCTTCAATTACCGGCAGACTATGTTCCAGAATCTTCAGAGCTTGATGCAGGGTTCTCGGAGCATCGAAGAATACATGCTTGAGTCTTATCGGATGGTGGCGAGAAATCAATTGCACGAAACTTAGTAACAGCTCGTGGCTTGATATCTCCATGGGCTACGACCTGCTATTCAGGACGCTTTACAGGTCCATACCTTTAACACTATCATGGATGCGCAGACGAAGGCACAAGTTGTGGAGAAGAGTCTAGCGAGGGCCAAGGTGTTGGATTTGGGAAAGGATTTCCTCCTCCCCATGTTTCTCCGATAGGTAGCTCTTTGACAACATGAGTGGGTAGCTCTTCAGCCCACAATCAGTTCGGAAGAGGTAGCGTACAAGGGTCAGGTAATGCTCTGAATAAGTCTTCCACCAGTAATAAAGCTAATGTGAAGTGCCACAGATATCAGCAGCTAGGGCACTATGCTAGATAAGGTCGCAGTTACTGATTCAGGCGGGCGCTGAAGAAGATTTTGAAGAGTATATTGGTTATGATGTGTTTGAAGAGGAGGAAACGTGCTATGTCACAACTGAGGATATCAGGGGAGATAGTTTGGTTTTGAGGAGGATTTGTTTAGCCCCCAAAGCCTATGAAGATTGGAAACGGAGAAACATCTTTACAACCCGGTGCACAATCAAAGGGAAGGTATGCCGTGTGATTATTGATGCAAGAAGCTGTGAAAACGTAGTCTCACAAACGGCAGTGCAGAAGCTTCAGTTGAAGACAGAACCTCATCTAGTGCCATACCGGTTGGGGTGGTTAAATAATGATACAGAGGTCAAGGTTTCAGAGCGATGCCGGGTGGAATTCTCCTTTGGACCTCAGTATTCTAGCGCTATCTACTGTGATGTCGTCCCGATGGATGCCTCACATTTGCTACTCGGCAGGCCATGGCAATACGACAATCATGTGACGTATGATGGATTCTCGCACTATTATACTATCAACCAAGGGTCAAAGAAAGTGGTACTTCAGCCCATGCGAGAAGGAATGGTTGATAGTAAGAAGACAATTATCTACCTGCCACAGAAGGAATTCGGAGAAGAGGTAACTGAGTCCGAATTTTTTTTTGCTTTAGTTGCGACTGACTTGTTGACATCAAACAGCAATGGGGCCGAGTAGGAGATTCCAGAACATGTTCAAGAGTAGTTGACTAAATTTGCAGACTTGTTGCCGGAAGAGTTACCGGCTAGGTTGCCTCCATTGAGAGATATCCAGCATCAGATAGATCTAATGCCGGGATCCATCCTCCCGAACAAAGCGCATTACCGAATGTCCCCACAGCAACATGAGGAGCTGAAGCGACAAGTTACGGAGTTACTTGATAGAGGATTTATCCGAGAGAGCATCAATCCCTATGCAGTGCCTGCTCTGTTGGTACCAAAGAAGGATGGCACATGGAGGATGTGCGTGGACAACCGTGCCATCAATCGTATTACGATCAAGTATCGATTTTCGATTCCACGATTAGATGACATGTTAGACCAGCTCAGTGGAGCTACTATCTTTTCAAAGATAGACTTGAAAAGTGGTTACCATCAACTCCGAATCAAACCTGGAGATGAGTGGAAGATGGCTTTCAAGACTAAGGATGGGCTTTTCGAGTGGCTCGTGATGCCTTTCGGTCTCTCGAATGCACCCAGCACATTCATGAGGGTCATGAATCAGGTACTGCATCCTTTCCTCAATGATTTTGTGGAAGTTTACTTTGATGATATGCTTGTGTATAGTCGAGAGAGGGAAGAACATCTACAACACCTACGGCTAGTTTTAGCTACCTTGAGAGATCACAATTTTTTTGCCAAAGGGAAGAAATGCAATTGGATGGTCGACAAGATTGTATTTTTGGGGTATGCAGTTTCAGCAAGTGGAATTCAATCGGATGATGCTAAGATTCGGACGATCCGTGACTAGCCAGTACCAATGAGCGCAACAGAGGTTCGGTCTTTTGATGGATTAGCAAGTTTCTATCGGTGGTTTATCAGGGATTTTAGTGTGTTGATCGCACCCCTGACTGATCTTTACAACGACAAGGTGATCTGCTTTGGGTCTCTCTGTCCAGATAACGATATCCTACTGGTGAATATCACAAGCTTAAGGACCGCAAGGTTGGACCATGCCAAATCTTGGTGAAACTTGGCGTCAATGATTACCGAGTCGAGTTACTGGACGAGTTCAGCATCTCCAATGTTTTTAATGTGTAGCATCTCATGGCTTTCCATGGAGATAATCTGAGCTTGAGGACAAGCTCCATTCAGGAGGGGGAGCCTGACGCAAAGCTAGTTGGTTCCACAATCAGATGCGGGGCAAGTTTTGGTTCCACAATTAGCTCCACAGCGTTCAGAACGTTTGAAGAAGAGGATGGGAGCTATTTGAAACACCGAATTGATGCTGGGCACGATTCCCGAGGTAACTAAAACGAGCTCAGATCGGGCTGAAATCTAACTGGGTGACCCAGAATTGCCTAATGAACCAAAATCACTGCTACGCTGTGATGCAAGGCATTTTTCGGCCATCCGAAGTTGTTTCGATGGTGTTTTGGGTAATTTTCTGTTTCAGTGGCATTGTCATAATTTACTGTTTTTCTAGAGGTTTTTTTGCAATTTCTTTGCTTTTCCTTTCCGATTAGGGTGAGGATTTGTTTTGCCTTGAAATTTCGTTTTTCGATTGATTGTTTTTTAGACAGTTTCTGATGAATTAAAAGTTGCCTCTTTTCGGCTTTGCGATTTTCGACTACTTCAAAAATTTGTTTTCGCTTGATTTTAATTTTCCTCTTCTAACTACTTGCGTTGAAGTTTGATTAGAATTTATTTTCGTTTCTTGTTTTGCAAGTTTCTAAACAAGAACGAATCTTCAGATTCTGATTCTGACTGCGTCAAGTTCTCCAAGGGCTCAAGATCATGCCAACGGAGAGTGGATTTTTCTTCCCCTTTTTCTAGCCGGCAGCCGATATGCGATGATGTGCTTTGGGCTCAATCCAAAAAAGTGTTAGGCGATTATAGAGTGCTTAACCAAAATTATAGAATTCACGTAATAACGTTGATGGTCAAAACAGGTACAAACTGATCCGAATAAACTCAATGACATCCTGACAACTGACATCTTAGGTCACTGACCTTCTGCAAGGTAAGGAAGGCCTCATTGGACCCTGACCTTCAAACCAGTGAGCTCCAACCTTTCTTATAAATCTTCAATACCACAATTAAATATCTACAACATTTGATGCATATGATGAGACCTAAATTACTAGTCATGACCTCCAGAAAAGTCATTTCGCTTGAAGGTTGCTATGATGGTTTATAAGTTAATAGCAAGCTTGTATGATCATATAACAAAGATGTGCATGGCAAGACATCTCCTATCATGGAAACACGACGCTTATAGGAACAATTGGCCGAATATGATCTCACAATTATCCTAAAATGCCTACTTTCACATAATTGAGATTGACTCTGACAAGGTAACTTCCTCTAAATGGTAATTTATAATTCGGCATACAATCTCGCATCACAGACAAAGAACAAAAAAAAAAAGGGAGGGGGGGGGGGGGGAGGGAGTTGAATTCATTCAATTTTACACGGATCGAATATTAACTTAGGCATCAAAGTTATCTTCAGTGTGACATCCCACTTCGATGATCTAATTTCCTTCTAGTTGTGATTATGGGTGTCATCACTTTTTGAGCTGACCCGGAGAAAGTTTCCGAGCTCCATCAAGCATATATGGGAATCTATTTATATTTTTTATTTTTTTAAAAAAAACCAAACTCCAAGAGAATCATGGAAAGATCGGCAAGATGAAATTTCATAATCTCTGCCACTAAACAGAATTTAATGAGGACATCAAATTCTACGGGAGAAAGCATGTGAAAAATATCTTAAACCGGAAGGACAAGTACATGTGACATAACAGAATATTACTATATTTTTCTCTAATAAAAAAGAATTCTAATTTAATTATCGGAATTATGTCTAAGACAACAGTCCTGCACCATTCCATTGATTGATTATGGTTGACTTGCAGAAGCTATGAAGGATCAGGCTGACTCGTAAACCAAATTGGACTCCATCACTTATTTTTATTTTATTTCTTTTAATTATATTAGATAAATATTTTTTTATCAAATTTTAAATTTAATTTTCTTTTTTTTTTTATAATTCCACTTGGAAAATGTGTTTTCAAGGATTAATTTCATATATTAGATATTTCAAGCCATTTTATATATCTGAAATTTTATTTAATTTTTTCTTTTTAAATGAATATGATGAAATCTAAAATATTTATCCCATTTTTCGCAAATGAATATCCTCTCCGTAGGACGAGCAGGGCGGAGAGAGAAGCCGATGGGTGCAAGCACAAAATCCCAATAATCTTAGAAGAAGAGATTGAGAGATGTTGTAGATTAATCTACCCAATAGAACTTTATTATTGATGGGTAAAACAGGTATACCCCGAATAACCTGATCCAAATGATCTCAAATACCAACTCGAATATAAGAGATCCAATCCAACATTTTTAAAAGTGAGTCAGTGACCTCTTGGGTCATTGACCTCCTAGGTCACCTATTTTTAATGAGCTTGGAAAATTTCTCATTGGACCCTAGCCTTCGAAGCAGTGAGATCCAATCCATCTCATACACCTTCCATGCCACAATTAAACATCTATGATAACTAAGATACGTTATAAATATGAAAATCACTCATCGTTACCTCTAAAGAAGCTTTTCATAACCTTTAAGGCTCACTAGAAGGTCGTGAAGTTGATTCATAGGTCATTAATGAGCTCATAGCTATCATACCAAAGACATGTATGGCCAGGTATCTAATATTATGGAAACTCCACTATTTTAGGAGCAATTGGCCGGATTCTATCTTACAATTATCCTAAAAGCCTACTTTCACTTAATTGAGGTCAACTCCAACATGGTAACTTCACCTAATTGGTAACTAATGGGGCTCAAAAGTGAACATCGGGTCACCCCATAGATCCTGATGAAGCTCCGAGGTCAGCAACCTGAGAAATGAAGGCAACCGTCACCGGAGTGGGCAGTCACTCGGGGAAGAGCTTTGATACCTAAGTTAGTATTCCGAGGGATAATCAAGGGTAAATACCGTTCTTAGGAACCTATCGAGTTCAACGTGACTTGACCGACTTAGTTCGTAGACTAATTGTGTGTTTTTTTATTAAGTAGAAAAGAAAGTCTGTTACATATAAAAAATTAGGGCTCTTTAGTATATAACTGTGAGCAATTTTAATAACCATGGAATTCTGCTGAATCCTTCCAATTGCTCCTTGAATCATGGAGTTTCCTTGGGACGAGAGATCCTGCCATTCAGGTCTTTGTCGAGAGCTACGAGCTTGCTAACTGACATTCAAACCAACTTCGCAGCCTCCCCGTGGATGCTCAGAGTCTTGAACAACTCTTTTGGTGAGGTCGAGCCGAGTGATCTTGGCTCCTAGGAGTAATTAGGATTCGCTAACCATTGGTCATGGCATGGAAGATTTATGAGTCAGATCGGAGATTGCCAGGTTAGAGGTTGGGGTCTGGCTAGACCTTTGCTCAGGCTCATTCAAGATATAGGTTACCTCTAGATTGATGACCTGAGAGATCGATGGTAGCTAGTTGTTGCCCACATGTCCCCATTAACTATATGAGTTTGACTTTCAGCTATTAAAGGTATGGGGGCTTTAGCCTAATTGGGTTGATTGCACTTCGGGTCCTACCCATTTATGTTGACTTGTGCGGGTCCTACCCATTTATGTTGACTTGTTCGGGTCATACCTGTTTCACCCATCATTATCAATCTTAAGGCCTAGAGAGCTTAGAAGTTGTTGGTGCCTAAATTACCATCTTCAAGTCATAGCCGCTAGTGGGCTCACCGATTCCTTGTAACGGTTAACTTTGGAGGTACCTTTCTCTATTCAGGTCTCTAGTTGAGAGCTACAAGATGTGCTCATTTGGAGGTCGGTGACCTCTAGGTCCGTGACCTAGGAGGTTGGTGGTAGGAGTTCCTCGCCCAGTCGTACCTCGGGACATGCTATTCTAACTTTCAGGTGTTAGAAGTTATCATCTCCAAGTCACAAGTCTAACCTTCAAGCATTAGAAGTCACCATCTTTAGGTTGGGGACATTACCTTCAGGCATCAGCAATTACCATCTCTAGGTCGTGGGCCTGACCTTTAGGTATTAAAGACTACCATCTCTAAGTCGCAACCCTTGAAAGGTCGAGCTGTTTTCTTACAACTGCTCGTGAGGCTAACCTTCAGGTATTAAGAGTTACCATCTAGAGGTTGCTGCTATTGAAAGGTGGTTCCATTTCTCGCAATGGCTATTTTTGGAAGAAGATGCAACTTCTTAGTTTTTGGAAAAAACTGATCGGCTTCAACTTCAGCAGCATTTGACCTGTTTCAGATTCGAGAAAAGTACTCCGTTTTTATTCTTTTTGAGAGGAGACTAAAGCATTTTCAGCACTTGGACAGACGATATGCTTTAGCATCCTGGAGGGAAAACTGAAGAGTTCTTTGTTTTTGGGAGGCCGGACCACTCACTTTGGGAGAAAATGAATTGTTTCTAGCTCATCGGTTTCTACCCAAAATCTCGATAGGTATCTAATGTCCCCTATGTCACAAATCTTCTGGTGATTTTGAACTTTTTTGTACCCTTTCTACACTCCTGCCTCAATTTTAATTTTTCTGCTTATGCTTTCTCTGAGTTTTTGTCCAAGCAATTCCTACAAGAATGTCTAAAATTTCTGATGCTTTGACCTCTTTTCTCGAGAGATTGGACAATGGGGCCCCTCTTTCCCTAGGCTGCTTCTGTGCCCAGCCTGGCCTATGACCTTTCTAAGCTTGTACTCAGCTCCCAGGTTTGTTCTTTGTGTCCTGCTGATAACAATGGGATCCGCATAGAGATGGAGCTGGAGGCTGGCGATATCGTTGTTGCTATTAGGTCGAGTGTCCCTACAGTAAACGTGTTGGGCGCATAGCAATTTATCGCTCCAACCTTGGGGATGGGGGGATTCTTTTTCCTTTCCTTTACCCCCTGTTCCTAGATATTGTCCACCTTTGGGGCGTTCCCTTAGCCTAGCTTGTTCCAAACTCTCCCTGGGTAATAATCGCTTTCATAGTGAGCTGTCATCTTTATAGGGTTCCAGTTTCCCAAGAACTGTGCAGGTGCTTCTTCAAGATGGAGGCTGCATCAGTCTTCAGCTCCTCTAAAGGGTACCTGAGGTTTGTTCCTCAGTATCGGTTAGTGGGTCCTTTCCCATCTCCAGTGGGGGAATGGAAATCCCACTTCTTTTTTACCAGCCTTCCAGATAATGTTGTGCGAACGTATCCAGATTAGAATCTGTAACAGAACTTCTACAACGAGCTCCCTCATCTACCCCTTAACCTAAGGCAGCATAGGTTCTTCTTGCTGGGTGTAGCTTTTTCCAACAAGGCTAAGGTTGGATGCACCTCCTTGGTCTGGTCGGGGTCCTTCTTGCATGCTGTTGGCCTAGGGAGAGAAGTACTACGCAACCTCTCCTCGGACAGGATGGACTTGAGGATCACCTACTCTAGTGAGTAACTCCCATAAACTTAATTGCTTCTTTTTCTAATCTTTTGTACTACTGGTTTTTTCTTTTCCTTTTGACAGTGTTAAATGACACCCACTGGCTTTACGACGAGAAGCCAAGGGCCTTCCTATGGTTTCCCTTTCTGCTGGGTCTACTTTAACTCTAGCCATTGAGGTTCCTGCTGAAGCCCCTATCGGACCTTCTGTTGGGCCTTCGAGTCGGGGAGTGAATAGGACTCGAGCTACTCCTTGACGCGGTTGTGGAGGACTAGCCGTGGCTCATAGGATCTGGGTCGCTACCCAGGAAAGAGCTAAGATGGCTAAGATGCTCAAGAGTCCTTCTCCAGGCTCTCCAATAGAAGTCTTGAGCTCGAAGTCTTGCTCGTCCCTCCTACTCAGTTGGGGAATTTTGTAATAGAATAGGAAACATTCACTCTCTACACATCGAATATTTTGTAATCTCTACACATGTACCAAACATTCACAGTGGCCTGTTTGTGGACTTCTGTTTTTTCTTTTTTCTATCAATGCTATGCGTTTTACACTTGCAACCTTTTAAAAATTGCATAAAGCACTTGAACTATTTTGGCACTAAGGCAACTAACACACTCATAATGTCCACATAAGCCTTTAAAAACTTAGCTTTAACTTGTGCTTTGTCTACAATGCTCGGCGAGGTCTTTTTAACTAGCTTCTCGACGTCTACAATGTCCCAGTCAGTTTTAGGCATAGAACTTCTTTAAATGGCAAATGTTCCAGGGCTTCAGGAGTTATCTTCCTTCGAGATCAGCGAGCTTATAGCCCCCTCCATTATGGACTTCCTAGACTTAAGGTCCTTCCTAACTTTCTTGTAGCTTGGTTAGTTGATCCTGTTTGCCAATGTCTGACCTTTTGAGGACCATTTCACCAAAAGTGAAATGTCTTGTTTTCACAATTTTGTAGAAAAACTTTGTCACTTGCCCTTTGTAGATTCTATTTGCTTCAATTACTTTGTTTCTAACCAATTCGATGAGGTCGAGGTCTGCCTTCCTCTCGGGCTTGTTTGGGACTAAATCATATTCAGTCAGTCTTAGAGACTTCATGCCGACCTCAACTAGCATCACTGCCTCTGCACCAAAGCATAAGTTGAATAGCATTTCTCCAATTACTTTTCAGGGCATTGTTCTATATGCCCATAAGATGTTTGGGATCTCATCTGGCCAAGCGATTTTGCACCTTCTTTCTCAACCTCAGTAAGTCTCTTCTTGAGTCCTTCCATGATGGTTCTATTCGGGACCTCAGTGAGTCCATTAGCCTAACGATGAGCTATAGAGGTCTATCTCTGTTCAATGTTTAACTTTTCGCAGAATGTCTTGAATGGGTCACCAATAAACTACCTTCCATTGCCAGATATTATAGCTCTGGGGATCCCGAATCTGCACACAATGTTTCTCTAGAACAAAAACTGTACTTTTGGTGATGAAATTTATGCCACTAGCTCTACTACAACCCATCTGGTGATGTACTCCATGGCAACAAAAAGGAATTGAAGACTCCCCACTCCCTTCGGGAAAGGTCCAAGAATATCAAAGCCCCAGATATCAAAAGGTACCGTTAAGTTGATGGATTGATACCTTGTTGGGGGCACATGTGATTTATTCCTGTGCAATTGGCAGCTCGTGCATTTTTGTATGTTCTTCTCAATGTCTTAAACCATTAATGGCCAGCAATACCCTGTTCATAGTATTTTCTTAGCGAGAGTCTTTGCTCCTATGTGTGATCCACATATTCTGCTATGTACCTTTTCAATGACGTATTTTCCTTCTCCTTGACTTAGAAACTTGAGCAATAGCCAAGTATAAGACCTCTTGTATACCTCATCATCTCCTATTAGGACGTAACGAGGTAACCATTTTCGCACTCGATGAGCTTCTTTTGGTCCTGAGGGAGGTTGAGGAATCTGTAGATCGGATATCTCTAGTCCGCTTGATCCTCTATTACTAAGTTCTCATCTTTGTTTCTGCTTGGAAAGTATAACTGTTCCACCAATAGCTTTGCATTAGTCTCAGCTATGTCTCGATAAACTTTGGACAGTGGTCCGCCACTGCATTTTGGTCTCTATGTATCTGCTCAATAAGAAAATGCTCAAGCTTGGAGGTGATATCCCTGGCTTGTTTGAGATATTTGACCATGTTGTCCTCTCTAGCTTCGTATTCTCTGGTGACCTGGCGGGCTATGTCTTATGAGTCTGTTTTGAGGTGCGATTTCTGCACTTTGAGAGCTCTTATAAGTCTTAGACTTGCTAAGAGAGCTTCGTATTCAGATTCTTTATTCGAGGTTCGGAAGTTGTACTTCACAGAGTAAGGGATTCTCACTCCTTCACAGCTAATCAGTACTATTCCCGCACCTGAATTTTCTTTCTTCGTTGAACTATCTATATAAATTGTCTAGGCGTTGTTTTCGCAGGTACTTATGAGTTCCAATGGAGCCCTTGTACCTCCACAAAATCTGCGAGAGCTTGAGCTTTTATTGCTTTCCTTGGCTCAAACAGGATTTGATACCCTAAGACCTGCAATGACCATTTCATTGTCTTTCCTGATAGCTTAGGTTTAGCTAGAGCTTGTTTCAATGGCAAATTCGTTAACACTCTTATCGAGGAAGCTTCAAAATATGGCTTCAATTTCCTCGAGGTAATAATAATGAGGTACAAGAAATTCTCGAGGTCCTAATATCTAGTCTCTGGGCCTCGAAGCAATCAACTAACATAGTAAACAAGGAATCGCAGACCTATCCTTTCTAATAACAACACTGAACTGACTGCCTTCTCGGTTGCAGTTAGATACATGCAGATTTCTTTTCCTAGATTCAGATATATGAGTTGAGGAGGCTTTCCCAAGATGTCTTTCAGTTTGATAAACGCTGCCTGACAGTCTTCGGTCCACTGAAAGTCCTTCAGCTTCTTTATGGCGTCATAGCATTTTTCCCCTGTGTCCATTATTTTGCTAATGAATCGCCCCAGTGCAGCCATCTTCGTTGCTAGACTCTATACCTTCTTGAGGTTTCTGGGAGGTTCCATATCCAGCAAGGCCTTGATCGTGTCTGGGTTGGCATCTATGCCTCTTTCTGAGATCATGAAGCTAAGGAATTTCCCCGCTGAGATTTCGAAGCTGCACTTCTCTGGATTGAGCTTCATGTGAGCAGCTTTCAGGGTCTGGAAAGTTTACCTGAAGGCCTTGATGAAGTCCTAAGAGGTCTTAGATTTGGAAACTATGTCAACCACGTAGACCTCTTTGTTCCTTCCAAGTTGGTTTTTGAACTGCATCTTAGTGTGGCAGTAAGTTCTGACCTCTGTGATGAACGAGTTCTTTTCCATGTCTTCCATTGCCATTGGGATTTGGTGGTACCCCTTGAAAGCATCCAGAAAACACAACCACTGGTACCCAGTTGTTGAGTTCACTATCTGGTCTATGTTGGGTAGAGGGTAGGATTCTTTCTGGCAGTTCTTGTGGAGTGTGGTGAAGTCCACACACATCCTCCATGTCCCCTCTTTTCTTGGGACCACGACTAGGTTGGCCAGCCTTTCAGGGTATACCACCTCTTTCAAAATTCCAGCATCGAGAAGAGCTTGAACTTCTCGAGCTATGACCTCGTTGTGCTTGGGAGCAAAGTTTCTCTTCTTCTGTTTTACTGGCTTAACCCCCAGCTTGAGCCCGACCATGTGTTTGGCAATCTTTCAGTTGACTCCTTCGAGATCACTGGGTTGCTAGCCAAAGACTTGTACATGCTCTTGAAAGGAATCTACAAGCTTAACTTTGGCCTTCGGTAGCAGAAGCTCTCCAATTTTAATAACTTTCTAAAGGAATTTTGGGTTGAGGAACACTTTCTCTCCTGTATCGACTGCTTGAATCAAGACATTGTAATCTTCTTTGGGGAGGTCAATGCATTCCTTCGGCTTGTGCTTTTCCGAGCTCTCCTCGTTTCCCTTTAAAAGGTAACATTCAGCAGCTATCTGTCTATCTCCTTTAAGGACAATCCCGGTGTCCACAACCATCCAATCCATAACCTCACTAAATTCTGTATTGTCCACGTGCACTGTGGTTGGGGCTCGTAAGACCCATCGACATAAGTTATACTGCCACTGAAGCTAGTTAGAGTCGTATCTGACCTCATCAGCGAGCTCCTGTCAATTCGCATCTGGTTGAATGCTTTGCGATACAAGACATTGACTGCAGTCCCAATGTCCACCAGTTATTTTCTCACCAGGAAATCACCAATCTGGAGAGACACTGTCAAGGGTTTTGAATCTCCCCCTCGAGCTTTCTTGGACCTCTTTTCAATGGCTTTTATCTCACCAATAGATGTCTCTGGTTGTACGGGGATACCGGTGGTGGATTTGCAATACCTGCATTCTTGGCCAAAAATTCTTGCAAATGGCCTTCTTTTATTAGAATTAAAATCTCTCGCTGGAGGTCGAAGCAATCCTGCGTGATATAATTGTGATCCTTGTGATAGTGATAGAATTTGGTAGGGTCTCTTTTGGGCACAGGACTCTTGAGAGGCCTGGGTAGCTGATGAGGACTTCATCCAAGATGAGCAGGACGGTTTGGATTAGCAGGCTACACCGGTCAGGCCCATGCCAGGGAGTCCACGCAGGTCCAACTGACTGCAGGGTGAACGAGCCTGATCCGGATTGATGCGGACCCTCTACGTCGGGATGTAGGCCGAACCTACAATCTCGGAATGGGCCAAAATTTGACTGGAAGACTAGAAACAATCCAACGGGCAAAACCCAATGCTTGGCCATGGCCTAAGACAATTTTGGGCCATCCAGGGATCGTTAGGGTTTTCTTTTGGCAATTACTTTTATTATTGTTTTAGGGTTTTATTTAAGTAGTTTTTTTGATGTATTATTTTTAATCAGTTTTAGATGATCATTATTCCAGGAATGAATTCCTTTGCCTTTTTGACATTTCTTTTAGTTTTGAATTGCAATTCAAATTAGGCAAAAATCGTGAGTCATCAAGCAAAACCTCATTTCTTGTTTTCCTGTTCGGATTTGTTGTTCGGGAAATTGAGGACGATCCAAATTGTCTTGCATCGAATTGGTATCAGAGCCTTGATTTCGAGTTTGTGTCAGAATGGAATGAAACAACGAAGAACCTTCTCTTCGTGATGTTGAAACCACACAACAGTAGATGCTGGAGAAGCTACAGGCGATCATGGTGCTATTAGAAGCTCCAAATTATGCCCAACCTCAACAACATTCCGTGCCTTCTATGGATGAGCACGACGAGATAGGTGGTGTTAGTGTTTCTGAATCATCTACTGTCCGTGTAACTATGTCTAGAAGTGATGAAACCCTAGTGGAAAGCATGGGTGCTGATGGGGTGGGAAAAGAGGCATTGAAGGGGAGTGGGATGGAGTCTTTTTCTAATCATGATGTAGTTCAGGGCGAAACCAGGTCTAGGGGAGATGATGATTGTGTGGCGCAGGTGTTTGAAAATAGGCCTGAAAAGGGGGAGTATGTGAGGGAATTTGGTGAAAGAGCTGATGTTGCTATTGAGATGGAGAGGGTTGAGGTGGTGCTAGGTTCAAAGAGTGAAGAGACACATGCCATTGCAAAAGAAGTACGGGAAGAGGATAAGGAAGAGGATGTGCTGAAGTTGGTTGATAAGCCCAAAAATGCAAGAGGTGGTTCTGCAGATGGAGGAGTTTTAGATGATGAGGCTGGAAACTTGGAATTGATGCAATGGCTGACTCTTTTTCTCTAATGCATACATCAGGCTGATGGGAGCTGGAATTTTCTATAGAAGAAGGAGCTGACAGGGTCAACAAGAGCCCCAAATCTGATGAAATTCCTAGTGCCAAGGACCAGTTGATGGTTGAGATGAATGAGACTATATCAGAGGCTACGACTAAACAGGGTGCTAACCACACAAGTTCCATATTTCCTGATCATCTCCCAGAAGATGCTACAAAGGGAGATGTTGTTGATGCTAGCACAATAGGAACTTCGAAATCACCTATTGATGTTATAGAGAAAATGTTGCTGATCATAACTATCTTATTTTTGTGGATGGTGCAATGTTACATAACAAGCTCAAGCCGAGGAAGATTGGTCCTTGTCAAGTGTTGGAGAACTTTGGTGACAAAGGCTACAGGGTTAAGTTTGCAGACGATATGTTTATCTCTAATGTCTTTAATCTTCATCATCGAACCCCTTATACAGGTGTGCACTCTAGCTTGAAGACAAGCTTTTCAGAGAATGGGGAGAGTGATGAGGACATCATCCAAATTGAACAGGACAATTTAGCAGGATACACCGATCAGGCCCACGCCAAGGACTCCAAGCAAGTCCAAACGACTGCAACGAAAACGGGACTGATCTGGATTAATGTGGACCTTTTATCTCGAGATGCAGGTCAGACCTACACTCTCAGAATCGATTGAAACTTGACTGGACGACTAGAAATAGTCCAACGGGCAAAACCCATTGCTTTGCCATAGCCTAAGATCGTTTTGGGCCATTCGGGACACGTTTTCATGGAATTTTGGCCTTTTTCCTATTTTTTTCGTTAGGGTTTTCTTTTGGAAATTACTTTTATCATTGTTTTAGGGTTTTATTTCAGAAGTTTTTCTGATGTATATTTTTAATCAGTTTTAGACGATCATTATTCCAGGCACAAATTCCTTTGCCTTTTCGACTTTTCTTTTGGTTTTGAATTGCAATTCAAATTAGGCCAAAATCGTGAATGATCATGTAAAACATCCTTTCTTTTTTTCCTGTTCAGATTTGTTCTCGAGAAATTGCGGACGATTCAAATTGTCCTGCATCCATGGCTTTGGGAGACCTTTCTTCTCCATAACCACCATGATTTCAGCCCGTTGCTTCTTGAGTGGAGTGGTCATGAGGTTGGGGATGGTCTTCCTCCTCTTTCTGAGGTCCCTCCTTTTTTTGTGACTGTCTTTTCTATCCCACTTTGATTTCTGAGGGCTCCTTGGATGCCCTCTGTTGTCCTTTTTAGGGGCCAAGGTAAATCCAAGGATCTTCATCTGGCCCGTTGTTTCCTCAGCCTTGATCAATTTTTGTAGGAGCGTCTGCAGCTCCTTGATAGTTTTTACTGGCTTCTCGACTGGTTTGAGGGCTACATACCCTGCTTGCAACCCTTACTTGAAGGCAGTGATATAGATGGCATCGTTTTCCTTCTCAATTTCCACTGCTTCATCGTTGAAGAGCCTATAGTAGCTTTGGGTGCTTTCCCCGATCTTCTGCTTAATGAGGAAGAGGTCATTAATGTTCTTTTCGCACCTCGTGCTGCTTTGGTAATTCTTCAGGAATAGCTCTTTTAGCTGTGTCCAACTCGAGATTCTTGCTTCAGGTATGCCCCTAAACCAGGACTGGGCCTTTTTAGTTAGTATCAACCGGAACGCTCTGCACTTGACGTTATCAAGGTACTCGAACATCTCCATATAGGAGATGTATTCGTCAATGTATTGTTGAGGCTCCCCTATTTTGTCATATTTTGACTCCAAATGTTAGGCTTTGAAACCTGGTGGCATCTCGGCAGTTCGGTTGCTGTGCTCGATCAGATCCACAATGCTCTGTGCTCCTGATTGGCTGGGGCCTTAGTGGATTGGGGGCTACCCCTCGATCGTTTTCGCTTGTCATTTCGATTAGGTTTCATCGACGTTTTATCCTTACTCCAAGAGGAATTCGTAGCAAGCTCCAATGCTCTTCAAGATCCTGTCTCTAACTCCGCGACATTGCTACTTGATTGAGCCTATCTCTGAGGTATTATTTAGGGTTTCTCTGAGGTCAGTCACAAATGGGGTCCTTCGTGACCTTTCTTGTTCTCGACCCATTACCCGGCCAACTTCTTGAGGTCGAGGGTCATTCCTTCTTTTGAGGATGGAGTCTGGCTAGGCTGTGCCTGCTCCACCTAACCTTGAGGCAGTTGCGAATTCCTCCGAGAAGGCTCCAGAGTGAGCCCAGAGGATATATAATCCGGTCTGTTGGATACCCTCTCTAGGGCTACCACCAATCATTCCTGGATCCACTAGAACTGACATCTGTGTTCTCCAACATCTCTGGGGCCTGGGATTATTGCAGTAGGATCAGGATGTCCCTGCCCGACCCCTTCTTGCCCAAGTGGAGGGTTCGCCGGGGCCCTTTGAGATGGACCAGGCAGGGCCATCTGCTGTTGATCCTACTGAGCGACAGGGCTAGGATTATCGATATTTGCAGCCTGCGCCGAAGGTGGCATTTCGGGCACCACTTCGTTAGTGGCAGCTGTGTTCTACTGCATGGCCTGCTGCGGTGTGGCAACTGAGCAAGTGACGGTTGAGACTGAGTCATCAGGTTTGTTTTTTTTCTTTTTTTTTTTCTTTTCTTTTTTCAGAATGGGAAATAAGCGTAAGTTTTTTGTTTCCTGTTCCCACATGCGGCGGCAAAAATGATGGGGCTCAAAAGTGAACACCGGGTCACCCCACAGATCGTGATGAAGTTTCGCGGTCAGCAACCTAAGAAATGAATTTAATGGTCACCAGAGTGTGCTGTCGCCTATGGAAGAGCTCTAATGTCTAAGTTAGTATTCTGAGGGACAATCAGAGGTAGAGACCAATCTCAGAAAACTATCTAGTTCAGCGTGACTTGACCGACTTAGTCCATAGACTGATTGTGCGTTTTTCATTAAGTAGAAGAGAAAGTCTGTTACCTCCTAGATTGGGGCTCCCAGTACGTAACCGTAGGCAATTAGGATAACGGTGGGATTCTGCTGAATCATGCCAGCTGCTCCTAGAATCATGGAGTTTCCATGGGATGAGAGGTCTTGCCATTCACGTCTCTGTTGAGAGCTACAAGTTTGCTAACTGACATCCAGACCAACTTTCCGACCTCCCCACGGATGCTTAGAGTCTCAAAAATCTCTTCTGGTGAGGCCGCGCCAAGTGATCACTGGCTCCTAGGAGTAATTAGAAGTCGCTCACCATTGGTCGTGGCTTGGAAGATTTATGAGTCAGATCGGAAGCAAGACCTTTGCTCGAGCTCATTCAGGAGGTAGGTTACCTCTAGGTCGATGATTTGGGAGGTCAGTGCTAGTTTGTTGCTACCCAATGCATCCTCTTTGACTCCGTGAGTTAGACTTTTAGGTATTAAAGGTATGAGGCCTTTGGCCCAGATGGGTTGACTGCTGTCCGGATCCTGCCCGTTTATGTTGACTTGTCCAAGTCGTACCAGTTTCACCCATCAGTAACATATTATTCAATATATATTATCGGATCATACACAAGATACACAAGTGAATTTCATTCAATTTTACTCTCAACGAATACTGACTTATGCATCGAAGATTTTGTCAGGGCAATAACCCACTCCAGTGATCTAAAATCTTTTTTGTTGTGATTACAGGCCTTGTTTCTATTCGAGGTGACTAGAAGATCGTTTTCGACCTCCATCAATTATGATACTAGAAAATGAATCTATTAAGGTTTATTTTTTGTGATGCAAGAAATTGTACCATAGTTGAAGGTTTTTAATTTATACATGATTACTGTGGAAAGGGGAAAAATAAATTAGTATAAAGTTATTAAATTGCAAAACCTTTTCCACTTTTGCTTGTTTTTTCGGGTTACTAAACACAATTAAGATGATATCATGACAACATGGAACCATTTTGGATCCAAAAAGGGCTTACAATATCCTATTACACAATTATCTGCTACTTTCCATTGCACTCATAGAAATTTAACACGTTTTTCTAAAAGTTCAAATTTCCCTAGATTTTAATATTAAATTATATTAAAAGATAACAATTAAAGGATATAAATATGATTTTTTTTTTATTAGTACAATACATAAATCTGTAATAGAAGATTCGAATTTATAATAAAAAAATTATTAAAAATCTCATTCATACCCTTTTAATTATTATCTTTTAAAATATTTTAATATTAAAATATAAGAAGATAAACTAAACTTTGGAGAAATTTGATCACTTAGAGATATTTATTAAATTTTTACTCGTATAAAGAAAACGATACACAATAGGACAGCCTAAGTCAGTATTGCAAAAGTTATTTTTAACGGAAATATCTAGAATAAGTTGGTAGAAAATGTTGTCAATCAATCTTGGCTTTTTCAGTGGGACTATCGCTGCTTAAGTCGTTGGGAGAAAAAAAAACACACGTACTTCATCCGAAACTCTCTGAAAATAGTCTAATAAACTGGTTACTCTCCCAAGTCATGCAATAGTAGATTTAGGAGTGTAAATGAAATGAAACTATTCACGAACGAACTATTCGGGTTTGACACAGTAAAAATTTGAATTCGAGTCGTCCTAAAAGAGTTAACTTAGAATTCATGAATTAACTCATTTTAAAAAATTCAAGTAAACTTTTATGTTGTTCAACAATATTTTGGTTCACTGCCAAAAGCATGGCCATTCCCCACGGAACATTTTACTGTGGCATAGAGCCATCGAAAATTATGACTGTATCCTGCAAGCCAACATATACAAAGGCATACATAGCGGTCACCAAGCCATCGAATCACAATTTTATACAACAATTCGTAGTATATTCTACGATATATGTGATGCCTCTTTGTGAATAGTGCAATGCAAGCAGGGAGTTTAACCATCATATATATTCTCAATTTACAAGGTGACATGTTGTATAATAATAGATAAGTATATATTTATAAAGGTGACTTTACAAAAAAAGGATTCATGTAAATTTTTTATTTGTGAAGTATATGTACTCTTATAAATTCAAGGAAAGTTTTGACGAAAAAAATTGGTCCTGGTATATATTGAAGAACCTCAGAAAAAGACTAAAATTAAAGCACAGCATACTATTGTGGGAAATCGCGCAGCGGAAACAAAAATAATTTTACGAAAAACGATCGTATCAGACTCATCATATTTGAAACTGTTTTCTATGTCTATATGTTCAGATATATAAATACCTTTATCGCGTAGATCAACTATCTCAATCAGCTCCCCAATTGTTGAGCCTCTAGATCATCCAC
>JAOXNR010042369.1:0-19615 GCA_028571225.1 Parsonsia alboflavescens | reverse complement strand
ACTATGCTGAACGTCCCAACACACAGATCACCTATTTAAATCAATTTGGACCTTATTGCATGTTATGCTAATATGTTCAAAATTACTTATTAAGATTATAATCTTTACACTTTTCCTCAGAAAATGATAGCCTTTTTAGGCATAAATCCCAATAGGTTTTGCGGTGACCCGGAGGTAACTCTTGACCTGCATCACTTATGATGCCATCTGTGGGAAGACTAATCTCAAAAGGCCTAGCTTTCTTCCCTATATCGAGAAATAAGTGAGCCTAATGACTCAATCACAACCAACATGCGTTTAGTCGCTGTGCCGAGGCAGACCACTAGGCAGAACGCAATTAAGTACTGGAGAGACACTGCTAGAAGGCTCGCCCCCAGTGAAGGACACAAAAAGTGATCTAAGGCCTGCCGACCAACAAGGGCATCCAGGACCTACACAGTCTGGACCATCCCGAAGGGTTCCGATGAACCTTCCACTTGAGCAAGAGAGGTTCGAGTAGAGACGACCTGACCAAAACAACAATGGTAATAATCCCATACCATAGGGATCCGGGACAAGTCAAGTATCCGTTCCAACGAACCTCCTAGAGTGCATGGTGGCAACTTTAAAGGGAATCTTGGGCAGACAAGACTATATGTTAATGGGACGTACCCCTGTACCCTCCCAAAGAGACTCGCAGCCACCTTGGAATCAAGGTAGTCACCCGCAAACTGATTAGCCCCTATCCTTAGAAGCAAGGAATGATCTCCAACCTAATGTGATGGGTATCAAGGAGCTACCAAGAGATGGTAGAACTCATGAAAGCTACCAAATGAGGAGATGAGAAGATTCAATTTCAATTCTAAAGAAAATAGAGCTTCAAGGGGTGATTCAATGAATGGAATGAAGATTTATAAGATGAAGAAGTTGATTCATGCATACAAAGATTAATATTTCAAGTATAAGCATGGAAGTTTGAGGATGAAAGTAGCAAGGTTGATATTGAAGCTAGACCATAAAGAACCACTTGAAGTTCATGACAAGATTGAAGAAGTTATGCTTGAAGATGATTGGCAAGTTTAAAAACCTTGTAATGTATTCAAGTACGAAGATTTATAGAGGGGATTAGAAGACATTGCAAGGCTGGAAATTGAATGAACAAGGCTGAAACTTTTAGCAAATGTGTTGAGACTTTGCTAGACTTTACAACATTGTTTGAAGCACAACCTTCAATGGAGGCTAAACCAAGGAAAGAGCTCAACATATGGATGATAGAAGACATCAACGAGGAGTGAATAAGCAAGAAATCAAGCCATTTGAAGCATTGGAAGTCCGGCTGAACAACCCTGGACAGCAGATCGAAATTCTGCCCAGAAAATTCAGTTTTTTAGTCCTTTGTTTTTACAGCCTAATTATCTTGACTTTAGTTAGACTTTTCCACTTATTGTTAGCTGCTAACTTTATGTTCTAAGCTAGCTTAAGAGGCCTAATTAAGTCCCTAATCATGTCTGGGGCTGAGCCTATAAATAGTCCTTCATTTGTATTGCATTTTAGAATTTTTCCACAAACACATTTCAGAAATTTGATTAAATTCCAAATGGATTCAAGGTACGAAAACTGAGAGTTCTTCCTAAGGCTCTTCTAAGGTTCTTAGTTAAACTTTAGGGTT
The DNA here is from genome assembly GCA_028571225.1 of Parsonsia alboflavescens. NCBI lineage: Eukaryota > Viridiplantae > Streptophyta > Magnoliopsida > Gentianales > Apocynaceae > Parsonsia > Parsonsia alboflavescens. Next base: position 17,967 of record JAOXNR010042369.1, on the reverse strand, counting down.
CTCAATCCATTAGATAATATTGGATGACAATTGGTCAATAGTTCTAGTTTGAACCTCTTGTTGAAGTCTTGGTGAAATTTCATATTGTGTGATCTTGGATTTGGATAGATGGATGTGAAAAAAATTCTAGCCATAATTGAAGAATCACATCATAATGATGAAGGTCGAGAAATAGGTTGAGAACAAGAGAGGTTACAGGCAGGGGAGGGGGGTGGGGGGAGATTCCTGCCTATGACTGACCTTAGAGAAACCCTAAGCAATGGAAGGGGTTATGACCTACAAGACAGGCTCAACTGAGTAACCATATCATGAGGTCAGAGGCCAAATACTGGTTCTAAAGAGCAGGGGAGCTCGTTGAGAACTCCTCTTGGAGAAAGGATACCCCCTTGATAAAGCCTGATCGAAAAGATAAGCAACGACGCTCGAGGGGTAACCCCCCAATCCATTGAGGAGAGTGGCTCCCCCAGCCAATTAGGAAAGAAACGGAGATCAAGAGATGCAAAGCAGTGTGGAACATTCAGAGTCCTCACCATTTGTCCACAGTATCTAGACTGCTTGGATGCTACAAGGGTGTAAAGCCCCACAAATGGAGGCAAAATATGACAGCACAGGAGAACCATTGCAACACACAGACTAATATATGTCCTATATGGAGATGTTCGAATACCCTGACCATCTCAAATGCTGTGCTTTCCGATCCACGTTGACTAAGAAAGCACAATCTTGGTTCAAAACATTCTAGAGGCAAGTATCTTGAGCTGGATGCAACTAAAAGAGCTGTTTCTAGAACATTATCAGAGCAGCAAGTAATGTGAAAAAGACATCAATGACCTCTTCAATATCAAACCAAAGTTTGGAGAGAGCACTAGAGCTAATACAGTCACTTCAATAATGAGGTAGTAGAGATTGAACAAAAGAACGATGTCATCTACATTACTACCTTCATGCAAAGATTGCAAGGGGGGTACGTAGCCCTCAAACTTTCAGAAGAGCCAGTAAAAACCATAAAGGAGCTACAATTGCTTCTAGGGAAATTGTTCAAGGCTGAAGAAACGGTAGTCCAGAAGAAGATTCTTGGTTTTACCTTGACCATTGAAAAAGACAACAAAGGGAACCCAAAAAGCCCTTAGACCTCAAAAAGGGATAGGAAGGATCCTTCCTCGAAGGGAGTTAGTTGCCTCAGACAAGAAGAGAAAGACCATCTCGAACCTCGTGACCACCCCTCTCTTGACCTCACGAGCAGAAATACTGGTGGTCAAGGAGAAGAAAGGTCTCCTGAAGCCGCCAAGACCTTTCAAAACTCCCTTGGCCAAAAGAGACCCTCCCAAGTTCTGCCACTACCACAAGGACCATGGCCACCTCACGGAGGACTAGTTTGACCTCAAACATGAGATTTAGAGGTTAGAAAAGGAGGGCCACTTGCAAGAGTTCCTGGCAAGGAATACAGGCCCTAAAAATCCACCTCCAACAGTTCCACAAGATCAGCGATCTCCAGTAGGTGAGATAAATGCCATCGAGAGGAGGTCAAAATGAGCTCGGGAAGAAGATTCAGAACCCTTAATGGTGTCACTCCAGATTGGAGACTTTGTAGTAAGGAAAATAATGGTTGACATTGGGAGCTCAATGAATGTCTTATACAAAAGGGTAATCGATCAATTAGGGATAGACAGGAGGTCGCTGATAAAGTCAACCACTACCCTGACCAGCTTCAATGGTAGCACAAACCTACGCGGATAGGATTCTACTAGTTCCAACTACAGTCTGCGTGAATGGCAGAGGTAGAGGTGTCAATTGGGGCCAACTTAGCCTCATTTCAACCTCGAAGGGTCAAGACAGGTCGTCCCATTTTCTGAATGGTCATTCAAACCAAGACCCAACTATCGATGATCTGGTTGGATCGGCCTTATTTTTTTTTTTTTAGGAAATATGACGGCCAGTCCTCAATTCAAAGGCTTTCTTTTACAAAATTAAATTTAAGAAAACCAAATGAAAACATTATTTCTCCTATCATCAAATGAATGTTTACAGTCCAAAATTTTTACATAGGATAGAACAACTTAAGTGAGTCTCCTGAATCCATAAACAGTGCTGGAAGTCTATTTGATCAGTTCAATGCAAACAAAAGTACAAAAATAATAGAATTCAGAGACATAGATATCATATATGATGATTGAGAATGAAATTTTCCAAAAACCAGCCAAATGAAACTACCTTCTTGATTTATAAATGACAGAAAAATTTTAAACAAACTTTTCCCACATCAACAATGCCACTAGGTACACTGCCTGGAGCAGAGTTTTCCTAAACTTCATGACTTCTTCAAGCATAGTTCAAAGATTTAAGTAGTTCAGTCCATCCCTTACCTGAGACAGTCGAATCTTAGCGAGATTGGTGAAGTTGTGGATTTAGTGAGGTCTGTTCTGTAACTTCTGTTGCCAGCAGAATCTTTCTACTCAAAGTGGAGTGAGAACTCCCATAGTTGAACATTTGCTGACTGCTGTTGTAGACAAATCTATCGGGGAAGTCGGTGAGAAGTGAGAACTCACAACGACCGGCAAGTGAGATAAGAACTCATGGAAGAGAAGAAGACGAAGAAGGAAGTGAGTGAGTAGTACTGCTTGCAGCTCTGCTGAGAGTTCGATGACCGATTGACTGATGAATCCGAGTGACTTATAGTTTTGTTAGATATTTAAATTTTTGTTTTTTTTTTAATACCTACGGTGCCAAGGACTGGCTCAGCCCGGCTTGGCCCTTCCTTAGCCCTTGTTGGCCTGTGGCCCATAAAGACCGGGTTAAAAGGCCTTTGATGTTCCAAAATTATGGGATAAGGTCGAGCCGGCCCCAATTGACAGGTCTAGGCAGAGGGGTCACCGAGGTCATGGATTGGTTAGTGGTTGATGCCCTCAGAACCTATAACGCAATCCGAGGAAGAAAGTTGGTCATGGACCTGAAACTAGAGATTTCTTTGATGAACTATTGCATGAAGACCCAGGTCGAAAGGGCTTCGGTCATCCTTTGAGGAGATAGCTAGCTCGCTGCAGAATGTTGCCTTTTTGAAGGTAATAAGGAGAGCTCAAGCAGAAAGACTTCACCGACCTTCATAAAGGGTTTGATGATTTCAAAATTCAAGTAGCCAGCAGAGGAAAAAAAGTGCTCCTGAACCTGGAATTCCCTGAGAAAGGGATAAAGATAGGAGAGCTGGTACCTCCTAAAATTAAAGGGAAGCTCATTGACTCCCTACAAGAATACCTGACGGTCTTTGCCTGGCAGCCTAGTGACCTCAAAGGGGTAGATCAGAAGATCGCGGAACACAAGGTTGAGCTCAAATTAGTGGTCAAGCCAGTAAAACAAAAGACAAGAACTTTTGCCCCAGAGCGAAATGAATTCGTAGCTCGAGAAGTCCATGCCCTTCTCGCTGTTGAAATCCTGAGAGAGGTGGTATACCCAAAATGGCTGGCCAATCCAGTGGTTTTGCCAAAGAATTTAACGTAAAGAATGTGTGTGGATTTTACCACACTAAACAAATATTGCCAAAATTATTCCTACCCACTCCCCAGCATCAATTTGATGGTGGACTCAACAGCTTAGAAGCGGTACCACCAAATTCCAATGGTAATAGAGGACATGGAAAAGACCTCATTCATCACCGAGGTTGGAGCCTATTACTACACAAAAATGCCATTTGGCCTGAAAAATGCAAGGGCAGAATTCCAGCTAGTTTTGCACAAGGTATTCAAAAACCAACACAGGAGAAAAATCGAGGTCTACGTGGATGACATCGTGATCAAGTCCAAGACCTTTGAAGACTTCATTGAGGATACCATTGAGACATTTTGGACATTGAAAGCTGCCCATATGAAGCTCAACCCTGAGAAGTGTACCCTTGGGGTCTCAACGGGAACATTCCTAGGCTTCATGATATCATAATGGGGCATTTATGCTAACCCCGATAAGATAAAAGCGCTGTTAGACATGGAACCTCCAAGAAGCATCAAAGAAGTCCAAAGAATAATAGGAAAAACGGCGGCGTTGGGGAGCTTCATCAGCAAAATGGCCGACAAAGGGGAAAAGTTCTACGATTTCATAAAGTAGCCAAAAGACTTTCAATGGACTGAAGATTGTCAAAGAGAATTTGGCAAATTAAAAGACTTCCTAGGAAAGTCCCAACAGTTTGTCTCACTGAGGTAAGGGGAGGAAATTTTGATGTGTCTAACCTCAACAGATAAGGCTGTCAGCTCTGTGTTACTTGTAGAGAGGTTAGGCTTACAGTTTCCCATTTATTATGTAAGCTAGAGGTCCCAAAATTAGATACTCGAACCTCGAAATATTTTTGTACCTCATTATTATTACCTCAAGGAAACTAAAGCCATACCTTGATGCTTACCGATAAGATTATTAACCAATTTGCCACTAAATCAAGCTTCAACAAAGCCCAAGCTATCGAGCATCACAATGAAGTGGTCTTTCGAGCTCTCGGGATATCAAATTGAATTTGAGCCAAGGAAAGCAATCAAAGCTCAAGCTCTCTCAGACTTTGTAGAGGAATGCTCTAGAGCTCCATTGGAGCTCACAAACACTTATGAAAATAATATCTGGACCATGTACATAGATGGAAGGAAAATTTAAGTGCGGGAATTGTACTGATCAGCTCTAAGGGAGTGAGAATCCCTTACTTTGTGAAGTACAACTCCCCAACCTCGAATAATGAATTCGAGTATGATGCTCTCTTAGCAGGTCTAAGATTGATAAGAGCTCAAAAGTGTAAAAATTACGCTTCAATACTAATTCACATGTTATAGCCAGCTAGGTCGCGGGAGAATACGAAGCTAGAAAGGAGAACCTGATGAAATATCTCAGAAGAGTAAGGGATATGGCATCAAAACTTGAGCATTTCCTTATAGAGCAAATACCTAGATATGCAGAGGCAGATGCACTATCTAAAGTCTGTTGAGAGATAGCTAGAACAAAAGCAAAGCTATTAGTGGAACAATTGTACTCTCTCGACATAAAACAAGAGGAGAACTTGATTATAGAGGATCAGGTGGATTGGAGGTAACTAATCTTCAAATTCCTCAAGGATGGCGACCTTCCACAAGACCCCAAAGAAGATCGCTAAATGCGGAGGTGGGCACCTCGCTATGTCCTGATAGGAGAAAATGAGGTGTACAGAAGGTCATACACATGGCCATTCCTAAAAATGCTTATGCAAATTAGAAGGACAGTATGTCATTGAAAAGGTATATAGTGGAATATGTGGATCATACATAGGAGCAAAAACTGTCGCTTTGAAGATACTAAGGATAGGATACTATTGGCCTTCCATGGTTTCAGACATTGAGAAAGCCATGCAAAAATGCACCAACTGCCAGTTACAGGGAAACAACTCATATGTGCCACCAAGCTAGGCGACAATTCATTGGCGACCCATTCAAAACCTTCTACGAAAACTTGAACATTGAGCAGAGGTTCCCGAAGCTAATGGACTGGCTGAGGTTATAAACAGAACCATACTGGAAGGTCTTAAGAAAAGGCTCTCCGAGCTCGAGCAGGAAGGTCGCAAATGTTCTTGGCCAGAGGAAATTCCAAGTATTTTGTGTGCATATGGAACCACGCCTAGAAAAGCTACTAGAGAAACACCATTCAGTTTATGCTTTGGTGCAAAGGCCATAATGCCAGTTGAAGTCAGAATGAAGTCCTTAAGACTAGTGAATATGATTCAATCTTAAACGAGGGGGAGAGAAGGGCAAACCTCAACCTCATCGAGGAAGTCAGAAACAAAGCAATAGAGGTTGATAGAATGTACAGAAGGCCAGTTACAAATTTTTTCAACAAAAGAGTGAAAGAAAAGCATTTCATAGTTGGAGAGATGGTCCTTAAAAGGTCAAATGTCGGAAAATAGGGACAACTAATCAAGCTACGAGAAAGCTGTGAAGGACCTTATATAATCCAAGAGGTCCGCAAAGGTGGGAGCTATAAGCTCGCTGATCTCGAAGGAAGACAACTCCTAAGACCTTGGAACATTTTCCATCTAAAGAAATTCTATGCCTAAGGCTTCTAAGAACCTCACAAACCTCGTAGACTTGTTTTTTAGCTCCAGAAACTATTTGGAAAGACCTCACTGAACAGCCAAATGATCTCAGTAACCTCTTTAGCGTAGTTTGAGCAAGGCATGAATAAAAGATAAGTTTTTTAGATCTTATAGAGATCTTATTTTCATCTTGTTTGCCTTAGTTTCAAAAACAACTCAGTTCATTATACAAATTCAAAATGCTAATGCAAAGGCAAGATATAGGGGGAAAGTAAAGCTGTTATAAAATAAGAGGCCACAAATAGACCTCTGAACAAAATATTCAAATCAACAAAGCAGAAAGATAAAGGAACATCTAGTATTGCTGATATAAAGAGGAAAAATAGTGGGAGAACCCTATACTATTACAAGGTCTTCCCTACATTATTTCTTTGCTGTCGCTGGATGAGGGGTTCATCATCATTATCATCATCTTCTGGATTTACTTCTGGGATGGTAGCATTTGAGGGACCTACAATATAACAGACAATACTATTAGAATGAAGGTCTACCTGAGAATCTGCCAGCCACTCAAAAAAGATCAAGTACCTCTTCAGAAACAGTATGTAAAAGATGAGAGAAGTATTGAGTAATCAAATCTCCACAGTTGGGTATAGTCATACCTTCGGGACGAGCATCGCCCACAGGGGGAACATCCAAGATCTCCTTCGCTGCAACTTCCACCTCTGCAGCAACCTCCACCAACTCCATCCCCTTTCTAGAAGGGCCTTCCCCAATTTGGTGAACTCCAGCTCAGACCTCCGCAGCAGCCATATCTTGTTTAGAAGTCGCTACAGGATCCTTCTTGTCCTAGGGAGGAGGTCCAGCAGCCTCTGGGTGATATTGAAAGGAATGCCACCAACAGACCTCTTCCAGGCATCAATCGGATGGAGTCTAGAGAGGGTATTGACATTACCTTTTGTATCGATTCTCAGATAGAAGACGAATGTCGGAATTTCTTGTTGTCCGTCACTGACAAAAATCTCCAACCTTTGTCGTTACTTCGTCACACGAACGTCCGCCTCCACTGTACGTTTCATGAACAAAACGATGGGAATAAACATGATTGAACTGCTAGATTCAATCATGAATATGGTTTTCTCATTTTTTTGGTTTCTCTGAACTCTCAGTTTTTCTACGCAGACACTCTAATGGAAAATTATCAATCATTTAGAAAACTCAAACAACTCTTGAAGACTTCGTGAAGAAAACTTCAAGATAATTCTATAGTAACTAGCAATAATATTGAAAAGCCAAACTGAGCAGGTTAATAGAAATCCTATGAAAATGAAACTGTCCAGATTCAATGAACTTGGATAATTACAATTTAACTTATAATTAACATTTAATTAAATTTTAGATTTATTCCTATTTGTGAATTAACCTCAACATCTTTAGCAAATTACTTTTTATGTGACCCAATAGGTCCTCGTAAAATTGGCAATTCACATAAACGATATTTAATGTCATGTACAATAAGCGGTGTCTAGCAACACATTATTGCAATCCAATTAACGAGAATGTCGTTAACAAGACAAAACCTTTCGTGATAAAATAACATGTCTTAGTCTCTTTGTCCAGGAAGTCATAATTAAACACGAGTCATGGAACATGTCATACTTGTAAAGTTCAATATCCGAATTCTCGACCTCAAGTAGATTAATTAAACCGAATAAGATAAATATTTCATATCTACTTATTCGAGCATGGCCATGCATTTCATAATCTCACTCAACCAAGAATAATAGACGTCACTCTCTTGTTATATAAGAGGGACAAATCTTATTTTCATCATTCAACATTCCACAGCATAAATTAGGACATACTCAACACATGCCTTTATTGTCCACTCAGTTAAGAGTGACATTTGACAATATCAAAGTATGCAATATTTCATGTAGAAATCACTGATGACCTCAAGTCAAAGATGAGACATAATTATCAAACGAAATCACTCATGACATTTATATAACAATCCATGAAGTGATTTCATGGCGAGTCAATCTAGTACATGATACTCTATGTGTACTTATGGGATAATTTGATATCTCATATCCATGACGGTTGTCAGCAATCAGCACATACTAGTCTTAACATGTAATTGATATCCTATTTTCAATAACACTTGACTAGGGATGTTTTACGAGCAGAAATAAATTATTCTAAGGACCTTACATAATTTATTTAATGAAATGCAGATATAAAAGTAAACTATATAATGATATAATAGCATCATGATACAAAGTTATGCCAACTAAGTAAAATCATCATATGTTCTTGGGCATATCCAACAATCTCCCACTTGCACTCAGACCAATCACTCATGAATATAATGCAAATAGATCTAATGTGAAGATCATGTCTTTGTTGCATCAGAGGTTTTGTTAGAGGATCAGCAACATTGTCATTTGTTGGTACTTTGCATATCTTAACATCTCCCCTCTGGATGATTTCTTGAATGAGGTGGTATTGCAGAAATATATGTCTGGATCGCTGGTGAGATCTTGGTTCCTTAGCCTATGCAATAGCTCCGTTGTTGTCACAATAAAGCTCCACAGGATCAGTGATACTAGGAACCACCTCAAGCTCAGTCATGAACTTCTTGATCCAAACTACCTCTTTTTGCTACTTCAGAAGCATTAATATACTTAGCTTCTATTGTAGAATCAGCCACTGTTGCCTGTTTTGAACTTTTCCAACATACAGCCCCATCATTAAGGCGAAACACAAAACTTGATTGCGAACGAAAATCATCTTTATCGGTTTGAAAACTAACATCAGTGTAACTTGTTACAATGAGCTCTTCATCACTTCCAAGGATTAGGAATGTATCATTAGTATTTGTAAATATCTAAGGATATTCTTAACAGTAGTCCAATGGCATTCCCCTAGATCACCTTGGTATCTACTTGTCATGCTCAAAGCATCTGAAACATCGGGACGTGTACATAACATAGCACACATGGTAGATCCAATAGCAGATGCATATGGAATCTTACTTATGCGTTGTCTTTCTTCCTATGTTGTAGGACACTGTCCTTTCGAACGATTTATGCCATGTGTCATAGGCAAGAATCCTTTCCTATACTCTTGCATGCTAAACCTCTTTAGCACCTTTTCTATATATACTCTAACTTAGGCCAATCAACTTTCCGGATCTATCTCTGTAGATCCTTATACCTAGTATATAATTTGCTTTGCACACATCTTTCATGGAAAAACAACTCCTTAGCCAAGTCTTTACAAACTGTAAGGTAGGGATGTCATTTCCAATAATAAGTATGTCATCCACATATAATACCAAGAATACCACAATACTTCCACTGAACTTCTTGTAGACAAAAGGTTCATCTTCATTTTTAATGAAGATAAATTCCTAGACTGCATCATCAAAACAGAGATTCCAACTACGAGATGCTTACTTTAATCCATAAATGGATCGTTGTAGTTTACACACCTTTCCAGCATTATTTGATTTGACAAAGCCATCAGGTTGTGTCATATACACACCTCGGGAAGCTTTCCATTCAGAAAAGCAGTCTTGACATCCATTTGCCAGATTTCATAATCATGATATGCTGCTATAGCTACAGGTGAAAAGGTCTCATCAAAGTCAATACCATGAACTTGTTTGAAACCTTTGGCTACTGATCTCCCCTTGTAAGTATGAAAATTACCATCCATGTCGGTTCTGAAAACCCATTTGCACCCAATGGGTTTTACCCCTTCAGGTGGATCAACCAAAGTCCAAACTTGGTTTATATACATGGATTCCATTTCAGATCTCATGGCTTGAAGCCATTTCTCAGAATCTGGCATCATCACAGCTTCTTGGTAGGTAGTAGGCTCAACTTGATCTATGAGCAACACATCACCATTCTGAGATCTATAAAACCCATATCTATGTGGCTGACGATATGTCCTAAGTGACCCATGTAGAGCTTGAGTTGTGGTGTCTGCTCAATTTCCATCTCTATATCAGTTGTATCTCTTTGTAGTTCTTGAACTTCTTCAAGTTCTACTTTTTTCCCACTTGCTCTTTTAGAGACAAACTCTTTTTCTAAAAAGATGCCTGTACGAGCTACAAACACCTTTTGCTCAGTGGGGTTATAAAAGTAATATTCTTTAGTTAATTTAGGATAACCTACAAAAAGATGCTTGTCAGATTTGGGCTCTAGTTTATCGTAAACTTGACATTTAACAAAAACTTCACAACCCCAAATCCTGTAAAAGACATTTTGGGATGTTTCCTAGCCCATAACTCATATGGTGTCTTTTGAATTGATTTAGATGGAACACAATTCAGTGTAACTGCAGTTGTTTCTAGAGCGTGTCCCCAAAAAGAAATTGGAAGGTCTGCATGACTCATCATTGATCGAACCATATCGAATAAAGTTCGATTTCTCCTTTCAGATACGCCATGCCATTGTGGCGTGGCTGGAGGAGTGAGTTGTTGAACTATTCTGCACTCTTTTAGATAGTCATGAAATTCTTGGCTTAAGTATTCACCACCTAGATCTGAATGAAGTATTTTAATACTTTTGCCTAGTTGGTTTTGTACTTCGTTCTTGAATTCTTTGAACTTTTCAAAGGATTCCGATTTGTGTTTCATATCTATTGACAACATCGGTAAATGTAACGAAGTATCTAAACCCACCTCCAACTCGTGTGCTTAGTAGACCACATACATTTGAATGTATAAGGCCTACAATCTTTTGTCATTTTACCCAATAAACAAGATTCGAAATTTTCATATGATTCAAAATCAAAGGTGTCCAAATATCCATCTTTATGGAGTTTGGAAAGACGATTCTCATTTATATGGCCTAAGCGACAATGCCAGAGATATGTTGGATTAATATCATTTGGATTTAATCCTTTTAGTATTTATGTTATAATATGTTGGATTAATATCATTTGGATTTAATCCTTTTAGTATTTATGTTATAAAGAGGTGTATCAAGATTTAGAATATAAAGGCCATTAAACAATTGTACACTTCCATAGAAAATTTCATTTAAATAAATGGAGCAACAGTTGTCCTTTATTGTAAATGAAAAACCAATCTTGTCCAAACAAGAAATAGAAATAATGTTTTTAGTAATAGTAGGCACAAAAATTCAATTATTTAATTCTAAAACAAGCCCAGTGGGCAAAGTCGAAATAAGTTCCTATAGCTAATGCAACAACCTTTGCTCCATTTCCAACTCGTAGGTCGACTTCTCCTCTTGCCAAAGATCTACTCCTTTTGAGATCCTGCACATTCACACAAATGTGAGATCCACATTCAAAATCTAATACCTATGATGTATAAGTAGATAAATTGACTTCTATAACAAAAATACCTGGAGTAGAAGACTCATTAGCCTTCTCACTTGCCTTTTTCTTCTTTACTTCTTCCAAGTAAAGCTTGCAATTTCTTTTCTAGTGTCTTGGCTCATGGCAATGGAAACAGTTTCCTTCCTTAGCCACCCCTAATTTTAGCTTTAATGCAACAGAATTGGGCTTGGACTTTCCAATAGGCTTCTTGTCATTTTTCTTGCCCTTACCCTTGAATTTCCTAACCATTAAAACATCCTTGGGTTTGGTGCACTTCTTAATATTTGACTCAGCAGTTCTTAACATGCTAAGCAACTGAGGCACAGTTTTGTCAATCTCATTCATGTTGTAGTTCACAACTACTTAGTTATAACTCTTAGGCAATGATTGCAGTATAACATCAGTGGCTAATTCTTGACCTATAGGAAAACCCAATCTCTCTAGGTTCTCAATATACCCAATCACTTTAACAACATGAGAACCAACTGGAGAACCCTCTAAAATTTTGCATTGGAAAAAAAGCCTTGGATACATCAAACCTCTCTTGAATAGCTTGCTCTTGATAAAGCTATTTTAGGTGCTCTCTCATATCATAAGTGTCCATTTCCTCATGTTGCTTCTGAAGCTTAGAGTTCATGGAGGCAAGCATGAGGCAATTGACGTCAATAGCGTCATCTTGATGCTTCTTGTGAGCATATTTTTCAACCCTTATGGCTATGGAGGGAGGTTCTTCAGGAACAGGACCCTCAAGGACATACGTCTTCTTTTCTTGATTGAGGACTATCCTCACATTCCTGTACCAATCTAGGAAGTTCGTCCCATTCAGTTTGTAATTCTCAAGGACAGATCGCAATGACAGTGTATTATTATTTATGTTAGGTGCCATTGTAATCTACAATAAAATATGCAAAATATAAGTATCATGAAATGATCATTTAATTTTAAAAACTTAAATGATACTTCCACTATTTTTCTTCAAATTAATAACCTTCATTATTAATTCGGAAACTTACACATTTAACTTTCTAGTGGACCAAGATCCATATTTCACTTTACCCAGGGTAGTTTTGGCTATCCCTTGAGACTCAATTATTTAGGTAAGCAACACCTTGCTAATTGCATAACTATGCAACTCTTAGTTTAAACATGAACAACTATTGTTCTTAATGCCTCTAGATTGCCCCAATCTAATTGAGGGAACCTAGTTAAGTCTACCCAATTTAAAACCCTTTGGATATCACTTTTATCCTATTGCGTTACTAAGATAAACATGACACCTTTGCTTTGGCAAATTTACAAACATTGATAACGAGTGTCATTAATTGGTAGGCATTAATCTTGACTTAATTTAATTTGAGGGATTTTACGAAGTTGTAAAAGATCTCACCAATTTAATATAAGTGACCACTTGAATATTATTACTGGTTAACATGATCATATCATAATGACAATAATAACATGCAAAGTAAAAGCAAGCCAAATGTGACACACCCATCCTACTCAATTCTCCCAAGCCAATGCGAGAATCGAAAAACGTCAATCTAAGGGTAAAGAACAACTACTCCTAGTTGTAATGAAAATACCCTATACTATATTACAATCATGTGGTAACGAAACCTCGTGTTACAGATGAGGGGATTTAGATGAGAAGAGAATATACATCAGAATGATAGAGAGGCACGACAATTAGGCCATATTTAATAAAACCGAGGGCTATAACTATTCACCATGCTAAAAGCACAAATTTCATAATAAACATATCAAACATGATAAAATGCATCAATGATTATTAAAGGTAACAAAATTACATAGAGAATCGATTAAAGCCCTGGACAACAATGGAGTTCTCAGGGGGTTGTCGCCCCTAAGCAACAATTTTTTTACTGCAGGCTCTATTCTAGAATGTTATTTCTGGAACTGTAGCGCCATACCATTTAGCCCTTGGAAAATGGTACATCGACATGTCCAGAATATGACCATTCATACGATTCTGTAAGTTGCAAAATTTAAAAAGCAGATTCAATATTACTAACAGACACTTTAACCATAATCACATTATAACTAATTCTGGAAGTAAAATTTCATTTTCCACAAAAACTGAGTCTTACTCAAGAAACATACAGATAATCGAAATTAGCAAAGCTTCTATATTGTCATACAGAAAATTAAACTGAGCAAACCTTCTGTATCAACATACAGAAAGTAGAAATTAGCAAAATATCTATATCAACATATAGATAATTGAAAACATCCTGAAATTCGCATTTAACAGAAATTAATAACATGCTGAAAATTACATTTAACAAAAACCAATAACTTATTGAAAATCAAATTTAACGGAAATCGAAAACATGCTGGAAAAAAAAAACGAAGTTAATAGAATTTCGATTTCATATAGGCATGTCATGAAATCATAATTTCACATAGAACTCGTCTGGAGACTCTGAATCTACCTCTGATACCAATTGAAGGGAAGGACACAAATAGACCTCCTCCAGGCATCGATAGGAGGGAGTCTTGAGAGGGTACTGACATTGTCTTTTGTTTTCATTCTCAGACGAAAGACAAACATTGGAATTTCTTGTTTGTAGTCACCAGCAAAAATCTCTGACCTTTGCATCTACTTCGTCACATGAACGTCCGCTCCAATGTACATCTCACGAACAAAACAACTTGAATAAACACAATTGAACTGCTAGATTCAATCGTGAATATGATTTTCTTGTTTTTCGATTTCTTTGAGCTGCCAATTTTTCTACGCAGACACACTGATGGAAAATTATCAGTCGTTCAGAAAACTTGAATAACTCTTAAAGACTCCGTGAAGAAATCTTCAAGATAATTCTATCATAACTACCGATAGGATTCAAAATCCAAACTGAGCTGGTTAATAGAAATCCCGTGAAAACGAAATTGTCCAGATTCAACGAACTTGGATAATTAAAATTTAATACATAATTAACATTTAATTATATTTTAGATTTATTCCTATTCGTGAATTAGCCTAAATAACTTTAGCTAATTACGTTTAGGTCCCAAATGAGATACTACCCATTAAGCAATACGTTCTAAATGTGTGACCCAATAGGTCTTTGTAACATTGGTATTTGAGATAAACGATATTTAATGTAATGTACAATAAGAGGTGTCTAGCAAAACATTATTGCAATCCAATTAACGAGAATGTCGATAACAAGGAAAAACCTTCCATGATAAAATAACATGTCTTAATCTCTTTGTCCATTAAGTCAAAATTGAACACGAGTCATGGAAAGTGTCATACTTGTAAAGTTCAATATCTGAATTCTCAGCCCCGTGTAGATTAATTAAACCGAATAAGATAAATATCTCATATCTACTTATTCGAGCATGGCCATGTATTTCATAATCTCACTCAACCAAGAATACTAGACGTCACACTCTTGTTATATAGGAGGGACAAATCATTTCTTGATCATTCAACATTCCACAACACAAATTGGGACATACTCAATACATGCCTTTATTGTCCACTTAGTTAAGAGTGATGTTTGACAATATCAAAGTATGTAATCTTTCATGCTGGAATCTCTGATGACCTCAAGTCGAAAGATTAGACATAATTATCACAATGAAATCACTCATGACACTCATATAACAATCCATGAAGTGATTTCATGGTCGGTCAATCCAGTACATGATACTCTATGTGTACCTATGTGATGATTTGATATCTATTATCCATGACGGTTGTCATCAATCAGCACATACTAATCTCAGCATGTAATTGATATCCTAATCTCAATAACACTTGAATAGGGACATGTTAAGAATAGAAATAAACTATTCTAAGGACATTAAATAATTTATTTAATGAAACACAAATGTAAAAGTAAATTATATGATGATATAAATAGCATCATGATACAAATGCCAACTAAGTAAAATCATTATATGTTCTTTGGGCATATCCAACAGATATAAACCCTCGTGGACCTCTGGGTCTATCTTCAGGTCCCCATTAAGCTCCCAGAGCTTATCAACCACCTCCACATAGAGTCTATTGAGTGGGGGGCGAAGGATGGCTTCTACGCTATCTCGAAAGGTAGGCACTCCCTCAAGCTTGGCCAAAGACAGGTTACCTTCCACATCACACAGGGATTCGAAATCATCTAACCTGGCCTCGAGCTCCAGGTTTTGCTCTTTCTGCTGGTTACCGAGCTCTAGCAACTGTTGGTTCTTTTGGTTAGCCTTTCCCAGGGCAGAGGGCATGGCTTGGCTATCAGCTCTGGCTCTATCAATCTCCTTCCAGCATTTTTGTAGGAGGTTGAACAATGAAGTAGAGTGTTTGTTAGCCTTCTTAGAGGCAGCCATGAGTTCAGCGACCTCCTTTGCTAGTTGGGCCTTCTCATCTTGGAGCTCTGTGATCAGTGTGGTTACTCCTGATCCTTCTTATGTTTTTCTTCTAGTCACCTTAGCTGCTAGCCAAGAAAGACAAGATTTCGCAACCAAAGAAAAAGTAGGTCAGTTTTAAAGATAAATTGAAACAGATCAACTATCAAAATAAAAGAAAGATTGAGAAGACTTACCACAGTATGGAGGGAGGCAATAAAGGTGGCGAGCTCCTTGTTAGTGAGTTTTCAGGATATTTCTATATCAACTGGGTGCTTACACCCTATCAAGAATGATTGGGAGTGTGGCCATTGGAGAAGAGAGTCCGAGGACTCCATAGCAAGGTCAAGGACCCACCTCGTGGTCTCCTCAACAGCATAAGTGGCCAGCAAGGCATCCCCTAGCCTCTTCAAAGTATTAGCGACCTCTTTGGTCATGCAGCCATGGAACTCCAATCTCAACTTTGAGGTCGTCGGAGCCTTCCCCTTCCCAAAGGAGCCGAGAGGAGTTATCTTGGTGTATTGAGAATAATGGGAGGAGAAATAAATCGTGATCTTCACAGGAGTCTCGGAGGCCCATAGAGCAGCGACCTTATCGCCCTTCTTCAAGGTACGCTGAGTCCTATCAGCCATAATGACTTGTTTTCCCCTAGCTTGGGGAATGGGGATTCTGCTTGGAGTGGCAGTAGGGGCGAAGGTGGTGGCAGTTGTGGTAGCAGCCACAGACAAGGCACCAGCAGTTCCCTCAAACCCACCAGTAGGAGCTTGTGGAGAAGTGGACTTCAAGATCCAAGAGGTGGTCCTCATTGCTGTTAAAACAAAAGAAAATAAGCTATTAGTACAAAAAAAGGAGATGTAAAAGACCATGTCTAGTATGCTGACTATGAGGGCCTTCGCCCTTTACAGTAATGACAATGTCGCAGTTTTCTAATCCCCTCTCTCCATTGATTTCAAAAATATCAGTGGAGTCCAAAGAAGAAGACATGGAAAAGGCTTCTACCTCGGAGGGCCTATAGACTTTGCTCTTGACTGGGGGAGCTCCTATAGAAACTAGGGGAGAATAAAAAACCCTGTTCTCCAGATCAACAGAAGAAAGAGGAGGTGCTACCTCTCCAAAGCAGAGAGGAGTGATGGACGAAGAAGACAGAACAGGGGATGCAGCAGACATCTCTAATTTGGGAAAAGGAAAAGATTAAATATTTAAAAAAAATGCAGTAGAGGGAAAAAGAGAAACTCATTTTTTTGAATTTCCTTCGAAGGGTAAGAAGGTTTTGTTCTGGGCATTGGTTCGCTTGCTTGGCAGAGAAAAAGAAGGAAGGAAAAAAAACAAAGAATGTTGCAGAAAGCTTGGAGAGTTTAGGAAAGTCCTAAAATCTTCAAAAGACTATTAATTTATATGAGATAACTAGTCCCTTGAGTTGCTAAAAAAGGATCCAGTATGCCTGGAACCGAGGTAACCACTAAAAGTGATAAGGCATGTCTCCTCCCAAAAACTAGCCGTAAAGAACGGCACAACCCTCTAGAGGTCGTGATGTTAAGATGGTAATTTAGGAGCCATGACCTTTGAGCTCGCTGGGCCTAAAGAGGGTTAATGATGGGAAAAATAGGCATGACCCAGACAAAGTCAACCCAAATGGGCTCAAGGCCATAACGCTCAATACCTAAAAGTCAGAGTCATAAGGTCGACGAGGAAAGGTGGGCAGCGACCTGCTACCACCAACCTCCCTCGTCACCAGAGAGGTCTTACTAGGCCACGACCTTTGACCCAATAAGCACCGACCCATCTCATACATCTTCCATGCTGTGACCAACTATGCGAGACTCCTAACAACCCTTATGAGCCTACGATGACTCGACAAGACCTCCCAAAAGAGACAGTTGAGACCTTTGACGTCCACGGGCAGATCTCGAAGTTGGTTTAGAGATCTCGTATCTCTCGACTAGACACGCGAATGGCAAGATATCCTAATCGAGGGAAACTCCAATAGTCTAGGAGGAATTGGTGGGATATTATATGATCTCACAAATTGCCTACTGTGCCAGATGATCCAGCCCCAGTGGAGGCTGATAATAACAACCTCGGATCTACTCCTCAACCAAAATAATCAAGTGATTCACACATAATTACGCTAAATTTTATGATCTTTTTATGTCATTATCTTATGTAATTTAGCTTAATTATGTTATTTTAGATATATTTTACTTCCCTAT